>PVLC010027871.1:0-21491 GCA_004027655.1 Graphiurus murinus
GAATTCCCCAACTGCTAGAATAGTCCAGCTGGCAAGGCACAAGACCCAAGTTCTAGACTGAGCTTTGCTTCTGGCTATCTGTAGTTTCCCTATCAGCATAAAGGAGCAGAATAGGACAGTTGCTGGGAAGTTGTGGGTACAAGTAGGATTTCAAAGGCCACTTGGAGAACTGGCTCCCATCCCTGGCCCTGATATCCCCAATATCATCCGGGAATACTGTTGAAACCAGAGACGCCCAGGTCTCACCCCGGACCCAGTTAACTGATCCTCATAGAGGACCCTGTTCTGCATATTTTTGACAAGTTTCCTGGGGCTGAGACTATAGCTCAGTGGTAGAGCGCTTGCCTAGCATGCACAAGGCCCTATGTTTGATCCTTAGAACTGCAAAGAAAGCCGGGCGTGGTGGCGCACGCTTGTAATCCCAGCATTCGGGAGGCTGAGACCGGAGGATCTGGGTTCGCGGCCAGCTTCAGCTACCTAGTGAGGCATTCCGAAACTTAGTGAGACTCGGTTTCAAAATAAAGAATAAAAAGTAGGGCTGGGGGTGTAGCTTGGAGGTAGAATGCCCCTGAGTTCAATCCTCAGTACCGCAAAAAAAAAAAAAAAAAAGAAAAAAAGATAGAAAGAAAAGTTTACCAAGTGACAATGACATTCACTTGAGCATGGGGTCTTCTTAGCAGAGATGTGGGGGAGCCTACAGGGAGGCATTCTGCCTCAGCCCCAGGCCTGAGCACCTTTTGTCCTTCAGCAGCGCTGGATTCTGGAGGCCTTAGGAAACTGGCGATCCTCAGCCAGCATAGACTTCTTCCAGCAAAGTGAGCCTAGTGAGCAGGCCTGGGCTGGGGAAGTTTGGCCTTGAGCTTGATCATTAGATTAGTCAACCCAGGCAACTGTGCATTGGGACCCAGAATTCCAGGTAGAGAAGCCTGGCCCTGCCAGGCCAGCTGTCTCTGGTACCCCAACTCCTTATCCCAATGCCAGTACTACAGAGGATGACCCTGAGGCCCATCCTCCTTCCAACCCCCCCTGTCGTTTCTCTGCTCTCTGCCGTTTTCACGCTGTGTCTTTTCCTGTCCCATCTCTTCTCCTTGTTTTTCCAGAAAAGAAAGTCCAGTTCCAGCGTTCAGTTAATGGTGAGTGTCTGCCGTCTCCTACACGCCGGTAAATGCTGGGCCTTGGACCCTTGCGATCCTTGCTCCCTTGCTCCTGCCTTCCTCCTGCAGGCTGCACGGGAACCCGGGGTGGGGAGAGGGTGCTTAGGGCGTGCTTGGTACGTGGGCCTTGTGTGACAACATGTGTGTTGTGTGTGTGTGTGTGTGTATGCGTGTTGTTTGCGTGTTTCTGTTGACACCTCCAATTCCACAGCCCAGGCCAGCAGGCTGACAGCAGACCCAAGACCTCCTTGGGTATGAGGGTGGATTTGAACCCAACCCCTTGTCCAGCCCTTGGCTTCTCGTTTCTCCCCACCCCTCTGCTCTAGAATTCATCTCAGGGCTTGGTTTGGGCAAGTTGTGGACAGGACAGGGCTAGGTTTGGCCAAAATAGGAGGCGCCATGGAGGTCCCCTTGAGTTTGTACAGGCTACCCACGCAGAGAGACCACCATGCCGGAGTGGCCTGGTGGCCCGTGTCCCTCTTCTTCTGGTTCCATGGCTGTCTCACTCAGTTGTGTGTTTCTTCCCTGCTCTGGAAGGGCCAACCTCTCTCACACTGGGCTTCGCTCTCTCTGTCTTTCTCTCCCGCCAGTGTGTATTCCTTCCCCATTCTGTGGCTACCACAGAATGTCTCTCTGCTCCTTTATGCCCCTTCTCTGCCCCCTTGAGCAGAAAGGACTCAGGAACTCCCTCTCTGCCCCTCCAGAAAGGCCAGGGATCTCCTCGAAGCGTCCCTTCATCCAGCCCGCCCCAGCCACCTGCCACCTCCCCTCCTCGGGCAGGGAAACCTGGCAGGGTTCCAGGCAGCAGCTGGAAGGCAGGGCCCATGGGTCATCCGGAAGCTGAGCGCATCACCAGTCGGGGCAGCCCCCGGCCCGCCACGCCCGTCCTGCTACTAGCCACGCCTCACCACCTCCCTGTTCTCTTCGGCAGGAATCTTCAGAGAGCACCAACACCACCATTGAGGACGAAGACACCAAAGGTAGGGGAGGGCAGGGCCTCTGGCATCTGACCCCCGACTCCCTGGCGCCGTGGGGCAGACCCTGCACCGGCAAGGGCTCATGCCAGCCTGTCTCCTGGCAAGGGAGGTGCAGCCTCCCCATGTGGGGTGACAGACCCCTGGAGGTACACAGATGGGCTGTTCTTATTACTGGATCATAGATTTATTAGGGAAAAAATTAACACATTTGAGTCATGAATGTATCGAAGTGGTATAAATTTTCCTTTTGAAATAGTGTTTTTGAGTTTGTTTCCTTTTCAAAGTGAGTGGATTTTCAAAATGTGAAACAATAATAGTAAAGGAAAGGAGAACAAAAAATCTAGAAAATTCAGTTGGCTGAAGCATGGGAAACACTGCCCAAAGACCAACCAAAACTGCAGAGACTACTCTAGCCAGAGGCTAAAAGTCTATAAATGCTCTCAAATGGATTAGGAAGCACAGATGTCTGTGATCGTCTTGTAAAAGAGGAAACTACAAGAACAAAACTCACGGCTGTGATTTAGGGGCACCTGCTAAGTCCTGAGCCTGTTCCCAGAACTTTTTATGGATGTACTAGGGCTTCGAGACAGCCCTTCGAGGTGGGCGCTGGGAGGGCCCTGTCTTCCAGCCGAGGAGTCAGGACAGAGCTCAGGTAAATTGACCAAGGTCTGTAGCCTGGTGGATGGGTTTAGGAGTGGGACCCAGGCAGCTTGGTTTCAGAGCCTGGTTGGTAACACCATGCTGGAGGACTCAGGGCACACAGCTCGGAGCAGGGGTGCTCATCTCCTTCCAGAGGCCGGGTCCTTGATGCCTTAGCAATGTCCTGCTGTTCTGCCTGCACCAGGCACCCAGCGCTCCTTGTCTCCCAGGGCTGGGACACTGGCTGGCTCAGAGGTTAGTACACTGGGGGAGGTGCCAGAGGTCCCTGAGGAGTCTCTGAAGTACAGACAAAGCCATCAACCTAGAGGGACTCAGCTGTATCAGATGAGGCATTTCTCCGGATTTCCGATATTCTGCCTTAGAAAGAATATACTGTGGTCTAGGAGCGCTATGTCGTGGCGTGATTCTTTTGCACAGTTGGGATTCAGGCTCTCAGGCAGCTTTGACACCCCACACACTGTGACTGCTCTTGAATCCGCCGGGAGCCTGGAAGACGGGCCGGCCTGTGGATGTTCCTTTCTGGTTGTTCCCAATTTGTGGGATCACAACCTGGCACCAGCAAGTCAGTCTTCTATGACAGTGTCAGGGACAACTTTTGAAAACGCATTTTCTTGAAGAAGAATTGCCTGCTTGGGTCATTTCAGCATTCTGAGCCCTACAGGTCTGATCTAACCATAATCCTGGCCCTGCCCCACAGATTCCCATCTTATAGGTCTGTGGTGGACCCAGATGTGGTGCTTCTAAGATATTCCCCATATTTGAGGATCCTGCCTCAGTGATAGGAGTGGTATGTGGCCTTGAACAAATCCTGGCCTCAGAGCAGACACGGGCTTTTGTTCTTTTCTACTGGAGTCTATTTGGTTGGTTGACCTTGGACAACTTACTCAACCTCTCTGAGTGCCAGTTTCTTTAACCATAAAGAGGTGATGATAATAGTGCGGACCTCAGGATTACTGTGCAGATGAAACGAGAAGGTGCATATAAAGTCTGTGCACAAGCCGGGTGTGAAGGTACATGCCCATGATCCCAGTTCCTTCAGAAGCTGAGGCAGGAGGATCACAAGTTTGAGACGAGCCTTGGCAATTTAGTGAGACCCTATTTCAAAATAAAAGAATGGAAGGGGCTGGGGGTGTAGCTCAGTGGCAAAGCACCCCTGAATACTGTCCCTAGTGCTGAAAAAATAAAAGTACACGCATGGCATTTGGCATATGGTAATTGTTTTTTTTTTTTTTTTTTTAATCTTGATTTCCTTTTTTTCAAACTGGAGTTCTTGGTTGAATGACAGGAAGCCGCATGACATTTTCTTGGAGCATCAACTTTCGTCAGATTATTTTAAGACAAATATTTATATATTAAACAGACAGAGAAATATTTGGAATAGAATTGAAAGTGTGTGTGCACTATTAGTATAAAATAGGAGCCCTCAAAGGCATTTCCCACCCGGGAGAGTGGCTTCCAGCTCTATCCCTGAGGGCCCAGGCTTGCCTGTGTGATCCTCTGCTTTAGGTATATCAGGATGGAGCAACGTGTCTTGAATTTTAGTTCACCTCTGCCGCTTTTACAGAGGAAACTCTGAGGCCCAGAGAGGTGGAAAGGCATATATGGGTTATTAACTGCAGAGTTAGAACCCTGTTCCCTGCCTCAGTTTCCCCACATGGATAAAATCCCCAGAGGCCAGGTCTGCTGGAAGAGATGCTGGCTCAGCCAGGAGCTGCTCCTCATGCAGGGAGGAGAGACAAACCCTTTGCCTCCCCCAGCCTCCCCAGGCTCAGAGGAAGTTCCTGGAGAAACCGTTTTCTGGTGTTAACTTGTTAAGCCTTCTTACTAAGTGAGAACAGCAGCTGGTGGGGTGGACTCCGACCTAACATTAAAGTTAATTAGAAATGTCATCCTCCCAGGAACAAGTTCCCCCGAGGAAAGGAAGAGGCATGAATATTTCAGAGTCCTCTGGCTTCCTGCAC
The DNA here is from genome assembly GCA_004027655.1 of Graphiurus murinus. Taxonomy (NCBI): domain Eukaryota; kingdom Metazoa; phylum Chordata; class Mammalia; order Rodentia; family Gliridae; genus Graphiurus; species Graphiurus murinus. The sequence continues at coordinate 4,753 of PVLC010027871.1, forward strand.
AGGCCTCTTGTCTCTGAGCAACGCCAGGCTCTGCCCGGCTTCCTCCCCACTTCCTTACCTCCTCCTAATCAGGTCCATGCAAAATTAATTTCTCTCCAACTTTAAGAGCTGCCTCCAAATCTGGGCAGAGACGTTTGAGAAACATCACTCAAGAATACTAGTTCCATCTTAGCCTCAGTGGGCTGTGTGATCTTAAGATAATGCCTTGACCTCTCTGGGACCTCAGCTTTCCCATCTGTAGGGAAGCACCCCTGGATTGTCTGGATGAGCCTCTGCCAGGGGTCACTGCTGAGAAACTGCTGCACGTACCCCTTTCTCAGCAGCGGGGCTGCTGAGGGCACAGAGAGGGAGCCGAACCAGAGGGGACTTGAAGAAGAGCCAGCCTGTCCCAGAGAGCAAAGCTAGGGAACAAAATTCTTGCCCCTAGGCTTCGACTGTTGGCAGCCTCGGTGTGCTGAGGGGCTGGAGGCATAGCCACATTGAGCACTGTCTCAGGCTGCGTTCATGGAGGCACAGGATCCAGAACCGGGGCGAGAATAGAGAGTGCCACTCCAGACCTGATTTCTGCATTATCCAGGCCACATCTGAGACCTTGTGCTCACACGCAGAATGCTATCCAGACAGCTCCAGACCCTGGAGAGGCCAGCCAGAGGCAGCTAGAAGCCTGCCAGCTAGAGGCGGGACCTGGAAGCCACGTTCTGCAGGCCCTGTGCTCTAAGACTGGTGGAGGGGGAGGCATAGACACATAGAAAGAGCAGGTTCTCCCTCCAGGACTCCAGAAGGCAGAGGCCCAAGGTCCCACATCCCGTCAGGGGACGTGTGTTTGCCTTGTGTTATCACTCTGACCCCGAGTAGGAGTGGCTAGACTGAGGTGGCCCCTGGCAGGGCTGGGGTCATCCCACCTTCCGTTGCCAAAACGATAACTGGGGGCTTCCAGGAGCACTGATGTCTGCTTAGAAGACGGAGGTGCACAAAGTAGGAACTAAGCGTGTGGGGGGCTTCCCAGCTAGCTGCAAGCCCCACAGATCCACCTAGATCAAGCTCCATGCATCCTGGCTCAAACTCACTTCCAATGCTGATTTCCAGATGGAGAACACTGCAGCTCTCTTTCAGAGTGCTGAGCACTGCTCCGAGTGCTTGACCCAACGCTTCATCATTTACAAGAGTGTGTTGATATCGGGGGCTTGGCTCTAAGTGAGAACCATGTACAGGTTAGCGATTTCTAACTCAGTTCTCAGAACTCTAGAAGGTTGGTACAATTAGTATCTGCATTATATACGTGGGGAAACTGAGGCACAGGGCAGTTTCCTGCCCAGGGCACATTGCTATTAAGTAGCAGAGCCCGAATCTAAACCAGGAAGTCTAGAACCTTTGCAAGACTGCCTGTGATGGCAGTGAGAAGTGGATGACACACAGGAGATGGAATGACACACTGGAAGGGCCTCAGGGTGTGTGCAGAGCATGTGAGTTTGCTCTGTGTCGCCCCACCAACCCCACATGGGAGTGGTTGTACTGAAGTGGCCTCTGGCAGGAACGGGGTCTTCCCACCCTCTGTCACCAGCTTTGGAGAAGGAGACAAAGCTGACCAGGAGACCAGGTTCTGGACTGCCTAGGGACACATGCTACCAGGCTGCTCTGGCAGTTCCAGGGAACCGGGCAACACCAGACTGATTTAAAGCCACATTTATTCATTCGCTCCACGTGTTTGGACTGGGTGCCGCCCCCTCCCCAGCCCAGGCAAGATCCCAGAGCGGGGAAGGACCCCAGTGTGACCAGAGTCTCAAGACGGACTTATTCCCAGCCCGGGTGATTCTAACTGCAGCCAGGAGAGAAGGAACTAGCTGTTCATGGTGGAGACTGACATTGGCCGGTCGGGCCCAGGCCTGGGGGGAATGTGACGCACTTTGAAACGCAAGCTCTAGCGGGGTCCCAGCCCTACCAGAGCCAGTCACGCCGCTGTTGTCACCTGCAGTTTGCTCATCTGGGATGCAGGAGTGAAGCTGCAGTGAGGCTTTGAGATTCCGAAGGTTAAGTGCACAGAACAAAGCCAGGCCCATTCATTCTTTCGTTCATTCAATTACGAAGGCCTGAGGGGGCAGACCCGTTCCAGGCTGCGGGGGACCCGTGGCCCAGCCTCCACGAGCTCATATCTGGTTGAGAAAGGGCCAAGCGCATGGGCCAAGCCACTGAGTGGGGTTAGCCTGTGACAGGCCTGGGCCAGGGCACCAGGCTCCTGTGAAGAAGGCTCTGGACTGCAAGCTAGACCCTGTACTTGCTGTGTTCCGTGTTCTTGGGCAAGTCGCTCTCACTGGGCCTCAGTTTCCCCAGTACTTTGGTAGGGAGTTTGTGTCCCTGGCCTCCGAGGGTTCTCTAGCCTGGGTGATTTGTGGCTCTGTCTCCCCTCAGCTAAGCTCCCGAGCATGGCAGCTGGTGATAAAGGGGCAGAGGAGGGCCTCAACCAGACCCTGTCTCTCTCCTGAGCTCCCAGACTGAGGGCTGCTGGGCCCCCTGAGCTCGGCCTCCAGATGACTCGCTCACCCACTGTGCTCCGGCCGGCCAAGCCAGCCAGGTTTGAGGCTGAGTCTGGGGCCTGTGAATCCAAGGATACTTGGCTTTGAACTGAGGCTCGGTCACCTTGCCAGTGACACATGGGCGTGCCAGCTTTGTCTACCTACCAGTGTGTTCATGCAGAGCAGACAAGGAGATTCTGGGTGGGGGACTGCAGGAAATGGCAGTGCTTACGATGTGTACTGATTATGTGCCAGGCTTTGGGACAAGTGCTTTATGTTTATCACCTCATCCTGCCCTATGACGACCCTGGAAAGAGAACACTACCATCTCCATCTGGCCCCAGCTGCATAGCTTGGAAAGACCCAGGCTGGAATATAGGCAAATATCTGTCTGGGACCCAAACCTGGGTGCTTTCCATGCGTGTTTGGCTCTGAATGAATGAGAGGTGATAATGTCCCCATTTTACAGATGGGGAAACTGAGGCTCAAGCCATCACACATCTAATAAGGAAACTGATGTCTAACTTTCTACTAGAAAGACCAGCTGCTCGAGGTTTTGCAGTGGCCAGCAAAGGAGAGCGCCTGGGATTTATTAATCCTAGAAAGTTCTAGGCAGCTCAGTTCCTGAATCCGATAGGCACCCAAATTGAGCAAAAAGCTCATTCCAACAAAAGACTGTCCCCAGTGACTTCAGGTTTGGCCGTGGGGTCCTGGTTCATGGCTGTTAGTGATAGTGCCACCAGTGACTGCTTTGATTCACACGGCAAAGCAAGATGGCAGGGACGCGTGTTTGGGAAACCAGACCTGGCTTCAAAACAGGCTCAGCTTTTGCAGGTGAAGGCAGACACTGCCTCTGCCCTTTGAAGCTGAGGGAACTTCCACCTCTCTTCACCTCGGGGCCTCAGTTTCTTCTCCTGTGAAATGGGAATGATAATATCTGTCCCCCAGGGACAATGCAAGGATACACGTGGTCATCTGTGAGAGGTCTCAGGTTCCAGCACAGAGTCTGTCTGGCACATGAGGACTCAGGAAACAGTAGCCTGGTGCTTCTTAACTATTATTATTATAATTATTATTATTACTATTATTATTTCTGTGTCCCCTCCTGCCTTACAGTGCGGAAACAGGAAATTATAAAAGTGACAGAGCAGCTGATTGAAGCCATAAGCAATGGAGATTTTGAGTCCTACACGTGAGTCAGCCGGGCTCATTCTGCATGTCCTGACTGGATGGTGGTGCAGGGGTTGCCGATGGCTAACTTTGGGGCTCCCCGTCACTAACCCCTGTGGCTCCAACTGCATGTGCTGCGAATGAGACTGAACTCGTGTTCCTGTTCTGCACTCAGACTTTATGCTTAAAACTGAGCTCTCTGCTCACACTTCTCTGTATCTTGGTCCTCCTCCTCCCGCTCCTCCTCCGCACATCTTGTTCCCAGGAGGAACTCCAACGAAACGCCTTTGCTTCCCCCAAGGAAAGAGGGGTGGTCTCCATTGCAGCGTGGGAAGGAGGGGAGAGAGGCAGGCCCCTCCACAGTGCTGCCCAGTGGATCTGGGTCCTTGCCCAGGACCTCCTCAGGCAGGACAGGAGCGGGCAAATACCTGCAGGGTGTGTATCTTCAGTGAGAAGGGGTGAGCAAAAGCTCCTCCAAGAGGAACCTTAAATGCTCTCGGGCATAAGGCAGCGTGCACACGAAAATGAAGTAGGTGGTCTGAGCCGTGCCACACTTGCCTGCGCCAGCCCTGGGAGAACCAGCTGTGTGCATGGCCTGCGCTGGAGCGCCCTCTGCTGGTGCCTTTCCTGATCTGGCCCAGAAGCAGGCTGTCTTCAGCAGGCCCCAGGAAAGCAAATGTAGGGCTTTGGCCTGGTGGCCACATGTATGCTTTTTGGTAGACAGAGCCTGCCAGTTGAGACAGAGTGACCCCGCTGGTTAGGCTAAGGTGAATAACCTGGCTGGGTTTGCTCCTTGAGCGGCCTGTTCTGTTGTTCGCTGTGCTCAGCAGCTGAGGTGTGCCTCTCAAAGGCACAGCAGGCCAGGCGCATTCTCACTATGAGAGAGTCTTAGCAGCTGTGGGTGCAAAGCCCCAGAAATTTACCCGTTTTTTTTTTTCTGGAGGAACAAGGCACTTGGAAGGTGCATGTGTGAGACTGAGGCCAGCATGTGCTGTACGTGTGTGTGTATGCACTTGTGCACGTTTGTGACTATATGCACACGACGCGTGCAGGTGTGTGTGCACAGGTGTACCTGAGTGTTGCATAACAGGCTATTGGGTTCATCTTGCAGCCGGCCTTAGAAAATGTTAAGTTGCGGTGTGTCATGCCAGTGGCTCTGGAAAGGCACAGCCAGGGAGCAAAAGAGAGGTGGCCCTGAGGCCCTCCCAGGACCATTTCTGGGGGCCTTAGGGACCCCCTTCCACCTGTAGCCTCCTCTAGGTTCTGACCTCTGTCATGACCTCTGAGGCCTGTGGTTCCCTAGGGGCCCTGTGTAGCCCCCAAATAAGCCCCTCCATCTCACTGAGCCTCGGTTTCCCTATATGTGCAATGTAGTTGGAGCAGATGGTCTGAGTCCCTTCACTCTAGGAAGCAGGAACTCCTAGACACCTAAAGAAGGGCTTCCCCAGTGGGGTGCGCAGTCTCCTACTTGCTCAGCACTCGGGCCCCCTGCCCTTGGAGGATTCTGCATCGGGAAGGGTCCTGAGCATTCAATTTGGTCTGAGCACAGCTCCCCATCCCCTGGCTTAATCCAGCTGGAGAATTTGAGGTCCTGAGTGGAAAAGTGAGTTTGTGGAGTCACCCTGCCGGGGCTTTGTCCAACTCGGACACTCTCCCGGTGTCTCTGGTTCCATCTGGACTGGAAGTTTCCCTGTGCAGGGGCATTTTCTGCCCCATGCTGTTCATGGGGGTCTGTCTGTGTCGTGCCACAATAGATCCTATAAATCTGGGAATGGGGGAGATGACATGTTCCCTTGCCCTGCCTGGCTGTGGGGTCCCCCGAAGACTGAGACTAGGAGGAAGCACCCGGCTGAAGACACCCAGGCTTCTTCCATGGAGGGTCTCCTGGGCCATGCGGGGTGCTCCTCCCTCCCAGGTAGCACCTCCTTAATGCGGCTCCCCTCATCTTACAGAAGAGGAAACCCAGGCTCCCAGTCAGGGCTGCTGCCCACGGTAGAGCACCTTTGTCCAAATTAGCAAAATGCAACCCCTCCAGGTACCTACCTGGCTTGGTGAGATGTCATTGCTATGTGAAAGAAAAGACAGCCCCCACCTCCATGTCCCTGGAAGATGGACCAGGAAAAGCCCCCTCTAGGTCCACTGCCTAGGGCCGGGAGTGGGAGGTGGAGAATAGAGAGCATCGTCCCTGCCTGCACGGCCCGACCCTGCACTCCCATGGTGCTGTTGCTTCAAGAGATTAAGCCACTTGTGGCAGCACCAGGACCTGAACCTAAGGCCTCTTGGATCTAGATCCCCCCCCACCCCCACCCCTGCTTGACAGTTTGCAAGCCCCCCCCCCGCCCCCCGCCTCGTCAATCATGCGAGGGGAGGTGCATCCACTTCTGCTTCATGGGCTCACCCTCCAAGGCCTCAGCAAGAAGCTGCCCCAGCCCCTTTCCTCTGGCTTCCTTCCCCCAGGAAGATGTGCGACCCTGGAATGACAGCCTTCGAACCCGAGGCCCTGGGGAACCTGGTCGAGGGCCTGGACTTCCATCGATTCTATTTTGAAAACCGTGAGCAATCCCTTCTCTCTGGGGTGCCTGTTGTCTGCTCTCGTTCCATGTCCTGCCGGATGGCACAGCAGGGTGACGGGCAGGGCCCCCGGGGCGGCTCAGGAGCCAGCGAAGAGGAGGATCCCGTGTGGACCGGGGTTGGTACCTCTTGATTCCCTCTCCTACCCCTGGCCCATCAGCTGCCAGCTAGACTGGCAGTTGCCCCTTCTGTGGCTAAGGATGGGGCAAGGTGAAGGGGGTCCCCAGAGACCAGGGATATGTGTGACAAGTTGTCTCAGGCCTCCTCTACCCTTGACCCTGGGAGGGGCCCAGAGGGGCCTTTATTTCCATTTGACAAATACAGGAGCCTTCCCGCCACTCACAGCCTGAGCTGCAATCATCTTGCCTGGGGCTGTCCCAGCTGCCCAGCTGGTCACAAGCAGGTTCCTGGGTTGTGACAACACACCCCTGGAGGCGGGCAGTGTGGGAGAGGGAGGACAGCAAGCTCACACTGCTGTGCCCTGCCTGTTTGTCCAGGTCTCTGTCCTGCATGTCTGTCCTTCGCGGGCCTCTCCTCTGCAGGAGAGCTCAGCAGCTTTGCAACCAGGGGCTGGCAGGGGGCTGAGGCTGGGCCTGACCTAGGACGCTTTCTGCCTGTGTCTGTGTCTCACCTAGGCCAGAATCAGACAGGGATCAAGCAAAGGGCACACAGGTTAAAATCCTGCAGCCTGGGACTTTTGGGGATGGACCAGAAGGTGTAATATTCAGGGTCCCCCAAAGCCCAAGGATGTGTACCATTGGGGTTACACTACGTGATTTCAGCTGTATGTAGGTAACACTTAAAACAGTGGCTTGTATGGTGAGAAAGCTGCCAATTCTCTTTTGACATCTGCTTCATCGAGGGGAAAGGCTCTGACATTTCCTAATTTCCCTTTTTATCAAAGAGCAAGCAAGTCTCAGGCTCTGATCCCTTGCAGGCCAGAAAGAGCACAGAGCAAGGATTACATAGCTTTACTTTGTTTTCACTGGACTTATTAAAATTTTATTCTGTGATACCGATTATCCATTAATGATGTTCTAGGAAATTTTCTTTCAAAATAGACAGGTAAATTAGTAAGGTGAATTAATTCAGGAAATATTTTCATGAAATAAGCATGGTGGTGCTTGTATATGGTAAAAATAACAAGGATGGTGCCTGAGTGACTAAAGAGCTAGTCCAACTCTATCATTTAGAAGGGGAAACTGAGGCTGAGGGGGCTGTGACTTGTCCAAAGAAATCCAGAAAGCCAGTGGCAGAACCTGGACCAGACTCACTCTGGGCCCCTGCCCTTGCTGGTGGGGAGCCCCATCTGCACAGTAGCCGCCCCAGCTGGGGCTGACTCCTCCTGCCTGTTCCTCTCCCATTGAATTTTGCAGAGCACAGAGGCTCCAGGGCACCTGCCCTTGAAAAGAAGCTGTGAAGAAGGAAGCTACATCTTCCTTTAATGAATTAACAGCAACAGAGAGTAAATTCTCGTGTGGAGAGGTGGCTGGACCCCATGGGCCCCCTTCACCCTGGAGTTGCCAACAATCATTGTGGCCACCATTATACCCCTGTCCTCTGGGGTATAATGATGTTCCCCCCTTGTAAGCTCCTCAGCTCCCACAAAGCAGAGCAGGCCAAGGCTCATCTCTGAGGGGACAGGGATGACCAAAGGGACTAAACAGAGAGAAGTGGACAGCCCCTGACCCGCCTGCGGGTACTGGCCTATGGACTCTGGTCTTGTACATCTGGTCACCTCCAAGGCAGGACCTATGAGACAGGACCCATAGGAGCTGCTTATTTCTGGCAGGGTCCCACCCTCTGTGAAGGACCTGGCCCTGTCTCCCAGCTTCTCAATGGGGATGGATACTGGTAGCCTCTGATCTGGTCAGAAGATACCATGTTGAGCCGGGCGTGGTGGCGCACGCTTGTAATCCCAGCATTTGGGAGGCTAAGACCAGAAGATCCGGGTTCACGGCCAGCCTCAGCTACCTAGTGAGGCACTCCGCAACTTAGTGAGACCCTGTTTCAAAATAAAGAATACAAAATAGGGCTGGGAGTATAGCTCAGAGGTAGAATGCCCCTGAGTTCAATCTCCAGTACCACAAAAAAAAAAAAAAAAAAAAGATACCATGTTGAGGTGGTGCCCCTGGGGACCAGAGTTCTTACCAACAATGGGAAGGCCCTTCCCCCACAAATGCTAAGCTGTTTTTCACTTCTGCGATTGTTCCAGGTTGTCCCAATTTAGTTCCATTGGGAATCTGACTTCTTTCAAGTTTTATTGTACTTCTTTCAGGAACTGGCCCAACTTGGGCAAGTCCAGTGGCTTCTCCGGACCTCTGTTTCCATGGTTACTTAACAGATGCATTGTGGGCCTCCATCCCTGTGTATAACCAGGGATGTTCATGGAAGCCTCCTTGCATTTTGTAGGAAGGCCACTTGGTGACCTTTGAGCTCTGAAGTGACTCCCAAGCCAGTGACACCAACCCCCTACGTTCTGTATAACTGAGAGCCCTTGAGTTCTAAGTCTGTTATTCTGTATGTCTAAGACTAATGATTTTGGTTATTTATCAAATCCCGGGTATAGTGTAACTATATTAGGGGTTGGATGCCATTGTATGCTTTCTCCAACCTGGAGAAATGACATTTTACATTTTTTCAGAAACTATGCGGTTCATAGATCTACCTGGATATCAAAAATAAGGGTGGGGATGGGGAAGAAAGATTGTTACTAGTTTCTTGAACTGTGATGTCTAAAAGTAGGATTGGGAAATATGCATTTGAAGTCAGCTATCCACATGATTGGGACCTATATCTGGGCTACTCTAGGGGAACAGACAAGTGTTTCCCTTATGGGTGAGAACAAGATAATCAGCGTTCAACCCATCCACGGGTCATTGTCCTTTGGTGCTTTTGTTTTCTATCTTGATGAAAAAACAGAGAGTCTCTGGAACCAACATAATAGTGGTGGTGGCCCCTCTTTCATGGAGTTCATTTCAGGGACTTTGATCAGTTCTGTCATGATTATAAGTGCTATGTGTTTCCCTGAACTCTGGAAAGCTCCATGACCTCACCCCATGACCACCAATACAATCCAGGAAGTTTAAAGTTCTAAGATTCTAAATTCTAATATTCTCCAAGTTTCCATAATTCTGTATGTCTACAGTAGACAGGTCCTATCTAGACTATAGATGCTTTCTGTGGCCTGCATGATATTTTAAATTCAAAGTATATACTGATAATTAAAATGAAGAGTCTTAGCTGGGCATGGTGGTGCATGTTTGTAATCCCAGTACTTGGGAGGCTGAGGCAGGAGGATCGCAGGTTTGTGGCCAGCCTCAGCAACTTCGTTCAACCTCCAGCACCAAAATAAAATAAAATAGTCTCCATATAAAAATCCAGTTTTCAGATTCTCTTGAGAAACCCAGTATGGCAACAGGGGTCTCACATATTCATGTGACAACCACTAGGGAACCTGCGGGCGGGGCCCCTCTTTAGACGGGACAAGGTGTTCTAGTCGCTGCAGTCCCCATGAGTGCCTATCGCCTCCCTGACCCAGAGGCAGAGGGTCAGTCGTCATTTAGCATCTTATATCCAGCTCGACTCTTCTCATTTGTATGCCTGATCTGTATAGGGATCTGACTCTGAGACAGATCAGGCTCATCTGGTTCTGTGGTCATCTTAGCCTCATATGTCTGTGTTTCCAAGAGACCATGATTCTAAAATTCTGTCCTCTGGCTGTGCTTGAAGGATTTGGCTGGTCTGAAATCCACTGCGTATAACTGGGGTGTGATGTCCCTGTCACCTAGCGGTTCTGCCTGACTCCCAGGTAGCTGAGCCCCATCACAGAAATCCCCCTTCTGTGAATGAGGCGAGCAGAGGGGCCTCCATCGATAGGGCTGGTGGAGTTGAGAAAGTGGAGGAGGTGAGTCAGGAGGCCCCCGGTTGCATCTCCTCTGCCCCTCCGTTCCTGCCTCCAGTGTGGTCCCGGAACAGCAAGCCTGTGCACACCACCATCCTGAACCCTCACATCCACCTGATGGGTGACGAGTCAGCCTGCATCGCCTACATCCGCATCACACAGTACCTAGACGCGGGCGGCATTCCGCGTACCGCCCAGTCAGAGGAGACCCGGGTCTGGCACCGCCGGGATGGCAAATGGCAGATCGTCCACTTCCACAGATCGGGGGCACCCTCCGTCCTGCCCCAGTAAGAGCCCTCCCTTCCTGCCCCCCGAGGTGTTCTGAGGTATGGGGGTGGCCTGGAGGGGGACCTGTCGAGGAAGCTACTGCCTTCTGCCTCTGGAAGGCTGTGGAGGGGTGGGAAGACCCCAGGAGGGAGACCGCTGGGCGGGGGCCTGTGGGTGGAGCAGGGCAGCCGAGGCTCCATGGAAGACAGTGTGCGCTGTGTCTTACAGTTGAAGGACCAGGCCAGGGTCGCTGCGTTGCTGTGTCGCAGAGATCCGCCCTTTGTCCGTGAAATGTGCTGCTGGTTCTCCCACTTGGACTTTGCTGGAATTCTCTCCGTCACGTTCCCCCCCACAACCGCCACCGACGTTCCCCCCCACGACTGCACCATCGCCTCTGCACCCGCATCAAGAAAACCTGCTTGTTCACAAAAGCCATTGCGACTTCAGAGCAAACGGCCAGATCGCCCACCTGCCTCTCACCTGCGCTCGCTCTCTGCCAGGTCGGGCTTCCTCAGGCCTGGACACCTGGGGTGCTGGCCCCAGGGACCCCCCACCTCCTCAACCCTGGCCTTGGCTGTGTGTCTACCAGGGCCGGGGAGAAGGAAGGGTGAGGCGTGGGATGGCTCCTCTCCTAGGGTCTCTGAGGAAAGGCAAAGGAACCCCCCAAATTCTCCAAGCCGATCTCCCTGAGGGAGGGTGAGAGGGGAGCAGCCGCCTGGAACTGCCCCCTACCTGCCCCCCACCCCCACCTCAGACTGTTGCCCTGATTCTCCTCCCTGCTGGCCTGCACGGCCCCCGGTAGCCTGGGGGCCTCCCCTCGGTACGGGCAGCGCAGCCCCTCAGGTGCCCCACCTGCTGTCTCCCCCTCCCAGCGAGCCCACCTCCAACATCAGTGACCCCCGACCTGCCCACCATCCCCAGAGAATTCCAGCTTTGTCATGTCCCAGAGGGATCTGATTGTGTTTCAGGGGCAAAAGAAAACGACGTTTAGGTATCACTTCTACTTGGACCGCATGCCTTTTTATAGCCAAACTTCTGTGTATTTCGTAAATGGATTTTGCGTTAATGGATATTTATGTAATAACTAGACCTCTCAAATTATTGTGAGGAGGGTAGGGTTGGGTTGGGAAAGGGGGAGGAAGAGGGGTGAGGGATAGTTTTTATTATGTTCTGGATTTTTTTCTTTTCCTTTCCTTTTTCTCCTCTTTCTTTCCTTTTTTTTTTTTTTTTTTTTTTTTTTTTTTTTTTTTTTTTTTTTTTTTTTTTTTTTTTTTTTTTTTTTGTCATTTCTGAGGTAGACCTTGTCACTTGAAGCCAACAAGATGGATTCAGTTCCAGGGCACATGGCCGCTGCCGTTTTGGGCCCCGAGGTGAGCTGATGCAGGCTCTCCTCGCAGGACTGTGGGGGCGTCCGATGCCAGCTTGACAGAGACACTGAGGCAAGGCAGGGAAGGGCAGGTCTTCAGGATGGAAATATCCAGCCTTCATTTTGCTTCTCTCTCAAACTGGGGTCCTGCACCACACTTCCCAGGATTCCATCCCACGGTATCCATGGGCCTACCCTCATCCCTGGGGCTCAGGAGCACGCATCTTCTCTGCCTCTCTCCCCTTGGTATCTGGTGGCCAAAGCAGAGCCCTGAAAATGCACACTCCAGCATCATCCTAAACCTTCGGCGCTCCTCTCACTCACCTCTCCTCCTTCGCCCTCTTCCCTGGGATTGACTCTGATGTGGAATGCCCTGGCACATCCTCGAGGATGTATTGTCTGCACCGTTCTCTTTGCATGACTTTATATGCAGTAAGTATGTTTTAAAAAACACGAAAAGAAGAAAAACACTCAGCAAAATCAATCTACATGTTTTGGACAAAATATTAATAATAATAATAGAGGTTGTATTCTCAGTGTCCGACTCGGAATTATGTTGCTGCCTCTCTGTGCTTCTGGCCTCTGTGTGGCTGTGTTTTGCCAGCATGAGACACCGTCCCCTCTGGAGGATTTTAGGGGAGGAAGAGCCACATCCCCAGGGTTTTGGAGGAGGCTCTAGTTCCCCCAACCCTCCTGGGTGTTGGGAGGAACAGAACTGATGGGGATGTTTAATCCAGAACTTTCTGAGTTTCCCCCCATCATGGGCAGCTTGCTGTGCTCTTTTCTCAGTCCTGCTGCCCAGGGACTGGAGAACAGGCTAGGTGTAGGCCAGAAAGTGGCCTCCCAGGCTTCTGGTTTCCAAGCTGGTCCATCACTGGCCTCTGTCCTCGGCAGAGATCCTGCTGCCCAGGTCCAAAGGTGGACCTCTCAGCCTGCCCCAGGCCCAGAGGGCTTCTCAGTAAGGCCTAGTGAGCCCAGTTCCCCGGCAGCAAAGCCACCTGCCCCTCTGTAAATTGCCAGTTCCCCACAGCCATCCCCAGCCAAGGTGAAGGTATGGTCTTCATCAGGGGATGCTACAATTACCGAGCAAGGTCTGGTCCCTTCTTCAGCCTCAGTTTCCCCCACTAGTTAAAAGGGTCGAGTGTTCCTACTCAGGCTGATGGAGGAGCGAATGGATGGCAACATGAAGCCCAAGCTGCCTGTGAGAGCTTGCAGGGTGCGTCACTGGCTGGCCGCCCATTTGCTTCAGGGCCTGGCCAGCCCCCATCCTCTCCCCACGCCTGCCCCTCATTCCCCTCTTTGGTGCCTGTCTGCTGCTCATCAGCAGTGGACTGCAGGGGAAAGAGAATTGATTAGGGGATTAGTAGGCTTCACTCCCAGCGCTGACCAGACTTGCTGTGTGACCTTGGGCAAGCCCTTTCCCCTCTCTGGACCTCAGTTTTCCTGCCAGAGGAAACTGAGATGGAGGACCCCGATGTCCTGCCTTTCACTGGCTGACTCACCTCCTGTCCACTCTGTGCCTCTCCAAGTGCCACAGAAGCAGAGGCCGGTCCCTACCCCAGGCTGAGATGGCCACTCCTGTGGGTGGGCAGCCACTTGGTATAGACCCCAGGCACCAGGGGGAACCGAGGCAGGGGAAACTGGCAGAAAGCTACCCAGAGCCCACTCACCAGACAAACTCCCAGTTCCTCCCAGACACCCTGTAGATGCAAAAAACAAACAAACAAACAAACATCCAAACCCAGTCAAAACCCAGGCTCTGGCATGCAACTACGTTTACAGAAAAGTCCTCTCCTGGGTTTGTGCCCACCATGGCTCAAATCTTGACTGTGGCCTCCTGTCTCCCTTCAAAGGGAGACCCTTTGGGGGATGTGTTTGACAGACTCCCCATGCTGGTTTCTTTGTTACTGTTTGTTTGGGGTTTTGTTTTAGTTCTTTCTTTCTTTTCTTTTTTCTTTCTTTATTTTTTTAAATATGTGGCTGTGAACTTGAATGACCACTGCTCAAACTTTCTGCTATTGGGGGGTGGGTGGGAAGAAGGGGTGTCTGTTTTATTCTTGGTGTTTTCAGTGCAATAAATAGCTACAAACTTCTGTGCGCTCCATGTCTCCCTGTCTTGGTCCAGCACCATGTGCTGGGAGTGGTTTGTTTCTGGTTCCACATCTCTCCTGTGGCAAAAGTCAAGATGCTCAAGGCGGGCCGGTCACTGAGGGGTCAGGCCTGGCCACGTGCCCCACCCTTAGCGGGGCACTTCAGGTGCCCTTAACAAGAGCAAGCGATGGATACGGGTTGCCACAGATGGCCGAGAAGTGAAGTCTCCTTTGGGAGCCCCTGGGCAAGGTTTGTCTCCTCTAGGCCTCAATTTCCCTTAAATAATGAGGAAGCTGTTCAAGAAGAAGTCCTCTTGCACATTCCCTTCCCATTCCAGCACCACAGACAAGTGCCAGGCCTCGGAGCAGGCAGAGAGCCATTTGGAGAATGGGGCAAGGGGCAGAAGGGTCGAGTCCCCAGGTCCGGGCCCTGAGCTGGAGACCAGTGACTGTGAGAGGCCCCGTTGGCTGCAGGGAGGTTCTCCGATCTCAAGCTGCTCACCTCTGGCTAGGCTGAGCCAGGCGATGTGGTGGCCTTGAAGCTCCTCCACCCATACAGCAGCCAATGGTGTCAGATGCTGACATGATTTTTGGTGCTAAAAGTTGGACAGTCCCAGGCAAACCAGGGGAGTTGGCCATCCTACATCACCCCGCCAAGTCCTGCATTACACCGGGCCAAGGGGTGTGCCTGCTAGAGCCCGCTGTTCCCTTTAGATATGCCCCATGATCCTGGGTTCCCAGGACTCCAGAGTCCCTGCACCAATTGCTGTCCTCCCGGTCTATCCTGGCTGTGGGCTTGTGGGGTGGCCAGGGGAAAGGTCTACAGGGATTGCGTTCCTTGTCTGCATGTGAGAGCACAGGCCAAAGCTGAGAAGAACAAGAGGGACCTGGGGTCTTTGGTTCACACTTTGCCCTGTACTCACAAATATGAGCCCAGGACTTCCCCAGGCTCTGCCTTCACAGACCCAAGCTCCTCTACCTGTCCAGTGACAGGCTTGAGGGTTTGGAGGGCTTGGGCTACTGTTGCAGACACTCGCCAGCAGGTGGCAGCATGGGAGTGGGCTACAGGGATCCTTGGCTCTTGTGTGTCTTCCAGGCTCTGATTAACCTCCAGAGACAAAAAGCCTTTAACTCTCAAAAAGTACCAACTCTGCCAGGTGTGGGGTGCACACCTGTATCCCCAGATACCTAGGAGGCTGAGGCCAAAGGATCGCAAGGTGGAGACCTTAGCAGCCTGGGTAACTTAGCAAATACCCTGCCTCAAAATAAAATAGGAAGAGCTGGGGATGTAGCTCAGGGGTAGAGTGCCTCTGGAGCCAATCAGCACTACAAAAAAAAAAAAAAAAGGGAAAAGAAAGAAAAGTACCAGTTGCACTGAAAACACTCCATCTCCCAGGAGCACAATGCTCTAGAGTTCACACTGTGCTTTCACAACACCTCTTGCCCTAGTTACTACAGCCCTATTTTGAAGATGAAGACAAAGAGGCTTCTTAGAAGACTCTGAGCCAGGACTCAGCCAGCCTTCTAACTGGAAGCTTAGTGCTCTATTCCTCCAGGGCCTCCCTGGCCCTGCTCTGTGCTTCCTTGACTCTGAACACCAGCAAATGATGACTGGGATTCTCAGGGACCCCCCGCCCCCAAACCCTACATCTGACTTTCAGTCCCCTTCTAGTGACGGCCTCTCTTTCACTGTCTACACCAGCAAGCTCCACGCACTGGGTTAGGTCCCTCCACGGATGTGTGCTGTGCCCTTCACCTACCACACCATGGGATTCTGGCTTGAGGTCACTAAGCAGGTGTCTGAAAAACTGTGTGCTCCCAGAAGGTAGGATGGCGTCTCATCCACACCCAGGGCACACACAGCAGGCCCTGCCATTCTGGCATGGAGTTGGCCCTGGTACTTATGTGTTGTGGGAATGAAGGAGGAGTAGGCACGAGTGGGCAAAAATCCTCCACACACCTCCACGATGGTGGTACCAGCACACCCTGCCCCAGCACACCCCTCTGCAGTGGGCACCACCGTCCTCTTCATCCCATGAACAGGAGGCTGTGCTGGGGAGGGTGGAAGAAGCTGCTCGGGAGGGTGCGAGGGAGGGAGGGAGTCTTGGACTCTGAGCCAAGCCAACACCTGCTTCCTGGGGCATGCTGAGGGAGCCGGCTCTGGGAAGGCTCGGGGATGAGCCAGACCTGTGTCCTGTCTCCCAGAAGGAAGCCAGGAGCCATCTCAGACATCAAGGGCCACAGAGAGAGCACGAATCCAGGGCAGGCTGGGCTGGGCACCTGACCTGGAGGGCAGTGTGTGGGAGATCCCAGAGGAAGAAGAAGGAGGAAGGAAGGCGGTGAGCAGGGGCTGGGTGGCTTTGCAGAGGTCCTCCACGGATGAGATGTGAGGGGCGTGAAGGCGTGAGCAAAGGCTGAGAGCGGGTCAGGGTGTACAAGGCCGAGGAGGAGGAGGCTGTGGGCACCAGAGTGTCAGAAGGCCGGGAGGGCCCAAGCCTGCTGTGATGTGACTGTGTCTTTCTGGGACATGGTGGCCCTGGCAATGGAAATAGCCTTCCCCACACCTGGGTTGTGGTAAAGCTTTAGGAAACATCCCCAGTAGGTGCCAGAAGTGTCTCATAGAGCACCTGTGGGCAGGGAGAGCAGCTCGGGCTGTGGAAGGGTCCTCTCTTCTTGTCCCTCCTTCCAGGACCAGCTGCACCCGCCCTTCAGCAACTGGGCCTGCCAAGCTCTCAGTGGCCACCTCTGTAGAGGCACCTGGCCAACCACCCCTTCCCGGGCCCAGGTGAAGGGAGGTGGACTACCCCTCCCCATAAAGGAGAAAGAGTGACTATCACCCTCTATCCCTTTGTGTCTCCGAT
>PVLC010027872.1:0-21599 GCA_004027655.1 Graphiurus murinus
CGGATTCCTGCTAGAGGACTGGGGAGGGAAGAAAGGAATGAGAGAAGAAGTCATCACAATCCCTTCCCCAGCTACTGACTTTAAAACCTGAATTAGGCCAAGGTGATCGAAGGAAATTCTTGGGTTAAGTATTGGACAGGATTAGTGGGGCATGGTGGTACATGCCTGTAATTCTAGTACTTGGGAGGCTGACACAGGAGGATCAGAAGCCTCAGCAATTTAGCTAGACCCTCAGCAATTTTGCAAGATCCTGTTTCAAAAAAAATAAAGTGGGGGACGGAACGTATTGTTTTACAATGTTGGATTATAATCCACATAATCCATACAATCCAATTCTTGGATTTTTTGAAGTTCCACTTGAGGTCATGGGCAAAGGCCCTCTGTTTTCACTCCCACCACCAAGCATTCCATGGAAGCTCAAGACAGTCCATGAATGGAAAAGGGATGGACAGGAGGGAAATAATTCAGGCTATCTCACTATTGCCAGACAGAAAAAAAAAACTATGGTGGATTCTATCCTTGGCTATCCTAAAATAGTCTCCCATTAGACTCAACGCACAGAAGCACAGCATTGCCCAGAAAATGGAGACAATCCTAAATTCAACAATCCCTAGAACAGTTATGATTAGAACTGCAATGTTAGATTGCAGGCCTGAGCTAATAGAGATAGGAAGTAGTGGACAAAGAATCAAACCCAGGTGCATTTGGTTCTAAATCCCAGGACCTTTCCACCATGCAATACACCAGTGTTGCCTGTTCAGAGTTCAGTAAAAGCGGGTATGGTTAGTGTCAAACTTGAAAATGCTGTTCTAAAATGCCAGATGGTACTCACCTATAATCCCAGTACTTGGAAGGAGAATCACAGGTTCAAGGACAGCCTCAGCAACATGAGACTCTCAGCAACCTAGCAAGGCCTTATTTCCAAACAAAGAAATTAAAATGGTTTAGGGTATATCTCAGAGGTAGAATGTCCCTGGGTTCAATCCCCAGTATCACAAATAAAATAGAACAAAATGAAATTCCAGATGGTTATTGCCAAGACGAAAGGCCAGCAGAACATCTTCCAAAACTGTCTGATAAGCTATTTCTCGTCTTGGGAAATTTCTGACATGTATGTCACTTTGGACATGTGTGTCAACCCTGACGTGTGTCAATTCTGTCATGCATGTCCATTATGACATGTGCCTCAATCCTGACATGTATGTCAATTCTGACATGTGTATCATTTCTGACATGTATGTCACTTTGGACATGCATGCAAATTTGGGCATATGTGTCAATCCTGACATGCATGTTAATCCTGACTTGTATGTCAATTTGGACATGTGTGACAATCCTGACGTGTGTCATTGTGATGTGTGTCAATTCTGTCATGTATGTCCATTATGACATGTGCCTCAATCCTGACATGTGTGTCATTTCTGACATGTATGTCACTTTGAACATGCATGTCTATTCTGACATGCATGCTAATTCGGACATATGTGTCAATCCTGACATGCGTGTTAATCCCGATCTGTATGTCATTTCTGACATGTGTGTCCATTATGACATGTGTGTCATTTCTGACATGTATGTCACTTTGGACATGAGTGTCGATTCCGACACGTATGTCACTTTGGACATGTGTGTCAATTGCAACATGTGTGTCAATTCTGACGTGTCAATTCTGACATGTATGTCACTTTGAACATGTGTGTGAATCCAGACATGTGTGTCAGTTACGACATGTGTGACACTTGTGACATGTATGTCCATTCTGACATGTATGTCACTTTGGACATGTCTGTCAATCTGACATGTATGTTAATTTGGACATGTGCGTCAATCTGACATGTATGTTAATTTGGACATGTGCGTCAATCTGACATGTATGTTAATTTGGAATGTGCGTCAATTCTGACATATATGGTTTGTGGACCTGTGTTTCAATTCTGACGTCTGTCAATCCTGACATGTGTGTCAACTCTGACATGTAGGTCAGTTTGGGCATGTATGTCAATTCTGACATGTGTGTCAATTTTGACATATATGTAACTTTGGACATGTGTGTCAATCATGACATGTATGTCAATTTTGACAAGTGGTCAATCCTGACATGTGTGTCACTTTGGACATGTATGTCTATCCTGACATTGTCTCAATCCTGAAGTGTGGCAATTCTGACATGTGTGCCATTTTGGACCTGTGTGTCACTTATGACATGGGTGTCATTTCTGACATGTATGTCTCTTTGGACATGTATGTCAATTCTGACATGTATATTAATTTGGACAGATATGTCAATCCTGATATGTATGTCAATTCTGACATGTATGCCATTTTTGACCTGTGTGTGAATCCTGACATGTATGTCAATTCTGACATATGTGTCAATTCTGATGTGTGTCAGTTATGACATGTGCTTCATTTGTGACATGTGTGTCACTTTGGACATGTATGTTTATTTTGACATGTATGTTAATTTGGACATATGTGTCAATCCTGACATGTGTGTCAATTCTGACATGTATGTCATTTTGGACCCGTGTGTCCATCCTGACATGCGTGTCAATTCTGACATGTATGTTACTTTGGACATGTGTGTGAATCCTGACTTGACATGCATGTCGATTCTGACGCGTGTCAATTATGACATGTGTGTCATTTCTGACATGTATGTCAATTCTGACATGTGTGTCCCTTATGACTTGTGTGTCCCTTACGACATGTGTGTCATTTCTGAAATGTATGTCACTTTGGACATGTGTGTCAATTCTGATGTTTGTCACCTTGGACATGTGTGTCATTTCTGGCATGTATATCAATTCTGACATGTGTGTCACTTTGGACATGTCATTTCTGATGTGTGTATCATTTCTGACACGTGTCAACTATGACATGTGTGTCATTTCTGACACGTCTGTCATTCTGGACCTGTGTGTGAATCCTGACATGTATGTCAATTCTGCCATGTGTTTCCATTCTGCCATGTGTCATTTCTGACATGTATGTCACTTTGGACATGTGTGTTAATCCTGACATGTGTTTCAATTCTGATGTGTATCAATCCTGACATGTGTGTCATTTTAGACATGTATGTCTATCCTGACATGTATGTCTATCCTGACATGTGTGGCAATCCTGACATGTGTGTCTATCCTGATATGTTTGTGAATCCTGACATATTTGTCAATCCTGACATGTGTGTAAAATCTGACATGTATTCTAGGCCTGATGTTTGGACACTACAAAATCTGAACAGGGATCCATCTTCAATAGATACTTTAACCAAACACATAAACACACAACACTGCTGCATAAAGCCAGAATGCCAATACCTTCTTTCCCAGTGGGAAATTACTGAGACTGAGACCTGAAAACCCAAATTCCATGAGATTAGCCAATTCTCTCCCTGCAGGCAGACTCTTAACAGAAGCCAAGTTACAATCTGAAATTTCTGGTGAGCCTGGAATCGGATCAAGGGGAATTTAACAATCCCATGCTTAAGGCATCCAACTGAGAAAGCCTTGTGTCTCCATTTCACAAAGAGGATGCTCTTGCCAGGGAGCCCAGAGATGTGTAAAATGTGTGGTCTCCGCTCTTGGCCGCCCAGAACACCAGACCTCTTCCAGCCACTGGCTCCACTTGGCCCCCCTCTTCTCTAAAATGTGCTGGGTGCCTGCTGATATTTTGCTTCTGACAGTCCTGTTTCTGGAATAGGAGCAGGCCAGTCCTTCCTTTGATGGAGACATCTCTTCCTGTTGGTAAGACATTTGGTCTGGTGATGCCCGAGGCCTGTCCACCTGGGAATGGTACTTTCCCCTTTGTCTGACTTTGCATATCCGTGCTGTCACCCATCCTGCTGGCCCACAGCATTGATTCCCAAGAGGCCGTCTCATTTCCTCCACCTCCATATCTGAATGGGCAAAACTGTGCATATGCTACGTCCTCAGAAAGATGGCCAAGGGAAGAATAGATGCATCCTTTGGGAGGACCCTTTTATAGTTGAATATTCAACTTATTTAAAGGGGGAAGCAGTTTTAATAAGGTGCATACAAACATTGCATGCAAAAAAACCAAAACAAGAAAGGATGGGTATTAACTCCCATGTGTTCAGTAAGGACCTGCTGCTCTGTGAGGGGCTGGTAATCAGCACGATTCTATAAATTAGTTCTTTCACTCTACAGTTAAGAGAACTGAAGCTCAGAAAGGTCAAATGGCTATCAGGTTCAGGAGCGCTGAGATCTCTACAACTGTCTGTCTGACTGAGAGACCACTGGCAGCCAAGACCAGGGAAAGTGCTAGTATATGTGACAATGCTTCATGAGATGCTAGGAGGGAGGGTGACTGTGTCCAAAACTTAAAGGAAACTTGGGCAGCCACACTTCCTGCCTTGGGCAACAGCCTCACTGCTGTAATACAAAATGACCGACCTCACAACTAAGGGGAAGGAAGGTTTATTTGCTCACAGTTTTGGAGATTTCAGGGTTCTGTCCATGTCAAGCTGTGTCTACAGTGCTCAGGGCATAGTGACAGGGAGCAGGGAGAGGGAGAGTAAGCACTCTGCTCTCACACGATGCAAGTTAGAAGCAGGAGAACAAGCAAGCAAGGGGATTCAATGACAAAAGCACAGTCCCTAAGGCCACGCTTTCAGGGACTCACGTCTCCAGCTACACCCCACCTGCCTAGGTCACCATCCAGTGCATCCATTACAGTGGATTTATCCACTGATGAGCGGACAACCCTCATGACCCGATTACATCACCTCTGAACATTAACACATGACTCTTCAGGGGACAGTCTATATCCAACCATAAGACTTCCCAGTTACATTATTTTTACAGCTAAACCAGGAGTAACTTTCAAGAATGTTCTGCAAAGAAGCTTCGATACCCAAACCAGTTGCATTTCCAATATGTCCTCCCTTAAACCCAGCCAGAATAAGTTTTCCTGCTACAAACCAGCATGGCAGCTCCTTTGTTTAATTCCACCGTGAATCACCAGGGCAATATAGTCAAAAGCTGCTGATTGCTTCAAACATAAAAGAAAATGCAAGCTTCCCTTAGAAGCCTAGGACTATGGTTACAGCCATGCAGACAGCTCACTGATACTCGTAGACAGTGGATCCTTTAAAAAAAATGATAAACTGCTCAAAGGAACAAGGACAGAGTTTGCTCTAGGCCACTGGCAGCCCAGAATCCATTGAGATTGCACTGATTTTTCTCATCACTCCAATGGACCCCTCAAGATATGTCAGCAGCTCTGACATAGAAGCCCCCAAAGCACCATGTTCTTGGCTTCCTGATTCTTGTCATTTTATGCTGCAAGCAAAGAAAGACAAAAAGAAACCCTTGGGGGTTCCCACTCCCAGAGATTAAAAAAAATATGTAGGGCAGAAAAAGCAGGAGAAAATTTGGGATTGTCATCATGGCATAAAGCTGGTTGCAGACCCTGGCACCCCATCGCTTGTACAGTGAAGACATGCTGAGTCGTCCCTTGCTGCAAAGCAGTCTTGGGATGCTCAGTTCAGGAGTTAAGGCTCCTTGGACCTGGAAGAAAAGACATAGAAAAGTAAGAAAATTGGCACTTATCAAGTTTTCTGAGAGCATATTTGATGTCATTTAATCCTCCCAACTATGCTATTATTATCTGCATTTTGTTTTGGTTTTTTGTTTTTTTGTTTGCTTGCTTGCTTGCTTGCTTGCTTGTTGATACTGGGAATTTAATTCATGGGCATTCTATCCCCAAGCTACACCCCCAGCCTTTTCATTTTTTATTTTGAAACAGGATCTGCTAAGTTGTTGAGGGTCTACATAAATTGCCAAGGCTGGCCTCAAACCTGCGATCCTCCTGTCTCAGCCTCCCAATTACTGAGATTATAAGCATGTGCCACCACCTCTGGCTTATTATCTGCACTTTAAGGATGAGACACTAAAGTACAGAGAAGTGAAACTTGTATCTCAAATCATAAACCTGGTGGGATCAAACCCAAGCCTAGAGTGATGGAAAATCCTCACCCTCATCCTTGGGACCTGTGAATTGTTAGGTGAGATGGAAACTAACTCAGGATGCAGATGGAATTATGGTTGCTGATTGGCTGAGCTCCAGATGGGGAGATTATTTTGATTTTTCCAAGTGGACCCAGTGAAGTCACATGGGGTCTTAAAAGTGTAGAGGGAGTTGAAAGAGTCAGAGAAAGAGATATGACAAGGGAAACGGTTGAAAAGATGTCATGTCACTTGATCTGAAAAGGGCAGAAGGGCCACATGACAAGGAATGTAGGAAGCTTCTAGAAGATGGAAGAGGCCAAGGAAATGAGACACCAGTAGGGAGAGTTCCCTAGAGCCACCAGAAAGAGTCTGCCCAGGGACACCTTGATTCCATCCCACTGAGACTGGTGTCAAACTTCTCACCTGCAGAACTGCAAAGTAATGAATCCACGTTGCTTTATGCCACAAAATGTATGGGATTTGTTAACCCAGCAATAGGAAGCTATTGCCAGATGGGAAGTCGGTCATTCTACAAGCTGCTGGCTTTCGCTATCATGGCGGGAGGACATGATTCCTAGATACGGACCTGGACTCGAGTCCCAGCCTGTCCACGTCTACTGGAACATCCTGATCCATCCATCTCACCCACAGTAGGACAACCTCGCCAAAGAAAATTGAAGAGTCGAGCCGGGCGTAGTGGCGCACGCTTGTAATCCCAGCATTTGGGAAGCTGAGACCGGAGGATCCGGGTTCGCGGCCAGCCTCAGCTACCTAGTGAGGCACTCCGCAACTTAGTGAGACCCTGTTTCAAAATAAAGAATAAAAAATAGGGCTGGGGGTGTAGCTCAGAGATAAAATGACCCTGAGTTCCATCCCCAGTACCGCAAAAAAAAAAAAAGAAAACTGAAGAGTCAAGTCTAGTCTTCCAGCTGAAACCCCATGTTAGCTAGGAATGGTTTGGCAGTGTGGAATATATCCCTACACATTGAATTTCAAGTAAAAAAAAAAAAAGAAAGGTATTTGGAAAGCTATTTAGAACACTGAGATTCCCTCTAACCTCAATTAGAATGGCAATCATCAAGAAGTCAAACAACAATAAATGTTGGCAAGGATGTGGGGAAATAGGAACTCTTCTACGCTGTTGGTGAGATTACAAACTAGTACAACCACTGTGGAGATCGGTGTGGAGATTTCTCAGAAAACTGAGAATAGATCCATCATATGATCTAGGTATACCACTCCTGGGTATCTTTCCAAAGGGACTGAAATCAGAATATTGTAATAATACATGTATATTTGTAGCAACACAATTCACAATAGCCAAATTAGGAACAACCCAGATATCCATCAACAGATGAATGGATTACAAAATCATGAGATATACACACAATGAAATTCTACTCATCAACAAAAAAGAACAGAATTGTGTCATTTGCAGGAAAATGAGTGGACCTGGAGAATATTATGTTAAATGAGATTTGCCAGTCACAGAAAGTGAAGGGTTCTATGTTTTCTCTCATATGCAGAAGCCAGGGAGTAATTGGGATACCAGAAGGGCTTCAGATAATGGAGGAGAAACCTCAGTGGAGCCAGGGAGGTGGTCCAGGGGAAGAGAAGGGGTGGGGAGGGAGGATCAATGAAGGAATGACTTCCATCGACATTCAGAATATGTGTGAGAATACCGATCTCAGTCTCAGTACCCTGTAGGGGGAAGGGTGGAGAATAGGGAGGGAGCCAGGGAAAGCCTGCCAAGCGTTTGTGCATGCCACCATCACTGTGAGCTACGTTATGGTGTGAGACGATAATACACTAATAAAATTAATTTTTAAAAAGGCTATTTAAGAGCCGGGCGTGGTGGCACACGCTTATAATCCCAGCATTCGGGAGGCTGAGACCGGAGGATCCGGGTGAGGCACTCCGCAACTTAGTGAGACTCGGTTTCAAAATAAAGAATAAAAAAAAAATAGGGCTGGGGGTATAGCTCGGAGGTAGAATGCCCCTGAGTTCAATCCCCAGTACTGCAAAAAAAAAAAAAAAAAAAAAAAGGCTATTTAAAAGCAGATTTATAGAACCTGAAGTTTAGTAGGTGATTCCTCCCTCTCTCCCCCCCACTGCTTTCCCACGCATATTTCATTTATTCTCTCTTCTTGTAGACACTTCTTTGCTTACTACTCTTCAACACGGCTACTCCAAGATGGTGTCTCCTGTCTCAGTGATGTGCCCACCTTCCAGCCTGGTTCCCCCAAGAGTCAACTCGCCCTCGCCATGCCTGATCCAGATAGTCACAGCACATTGAAACAGATCCTGTCCGGTGTTCACTCCTCGTTCTGTTGGCCAAGGACAGGGTGGAGGCCTGGGAAGCTGGAGCATTTGCTACAATGACCTACCTAATCTGGGACTGCAAGTTGAGCAAGACCTTTAAGAAGGCACCAGGGAGCAGAGAGAAAATGATTGGCACCTTCAGTACCTCTCTGCACCCTAGGGATGGCCTTATCTTTGGGAACAGAAACACATCGCTTCTGTTAGCTAAGTGTCAGCTCCTCCCTGCACAAGCCAAGTTGAGCCGGTTTGCCTCTGTCAGTACTCTCTCTGTCCATCCATCCTCTGACTGGTTCCTTGTAAAATATGTTAATGTATTCAACCATGTTGCATTCAAATGGTGCTGGCCTGAGAACCGTTCTGTATATTTCTGGTGACTTTGCATATTTCACAGTTTAACTCTCGAAGGAAAATAATGATTGCCCATAGCTGGGCGTGGTGGCGCACGCTTGTAATCCCAGTACTTGAGAGCCTGAGACAGAAGCATCACAGTTTCATGGCCAGCCTCAGCAACTTAGTGAGGCCCTGTTTCAAAATAAAGAATAAAAAAATAGGCTAGGGGTGTAGCTCAGAGGTAGAGTGCCCCTGGGTTCAGTCCCCAGTCACACATACACACACACACACACACACACACACACACACACACACATACACACACACAGAATGATTTCCCAAGTGTTGAAGGAAATATCACTTCACTATAGACCCCCAGTTCTGATTATTACAATAATTAATAATAAATATGCCAGGTGTAATAGTGCACAACTGTAATCCCAGTACTTGGGAAGCTGAGACAGGATGATTGTAGGCTCAAGGTCAGCCTCAGCAACTTAGTGAGAAAAATAAATAGTGTTTAAAAGAAATAAAAAGGAACCAGGCATGGTTGTGCATGCTTGTAATCCCAGCATTTTGGAGGCTGAGACCAGAGGATCCGGGTTCGCGGCCAGTCTCAGCTACCTAATGAGGCACTCCACAACTTAGTGAGACTCGGTTTCAAAATAAAGAATAAAAAATAGGGCTGGGGGTGTAGCTTGGAGGTAGAATGCCCCTGGGTTACATCCCCAGTACCGCAAAAATAAATAAATTAAATAAATAAAATAAAAAGGGCCTTGGTTCAATCCCCAGTACCAAATAACGATAATAACAATGATGACAACTTTAGGGGTTTTGTTCCAGTTTGGAAAATGCAATTCTTGCAATAATTTAGTGTAGTGGAGAGGATAAATCTCACATAGATCATGACAATGAGGCTCACAGAGCTGAACTGATGTACACAAAGTCCCAGGACACTGTGTGATACTCGGACCTAAAGAAAGTAGTCACTGTTTTCATGTATGAAAGAGCAATGTCAGGTAGTCTGCATTTGTTATTTCTGAGCTTTACCCCAGCTTTGTGGGTAAAACCTTACCCAAGTCTCACTGTTATAGGAGCACTTGACCTGAAAGTCCATTCAGGTCCTTGAATAGATGGGCTCACCTGTTAACACCTTCAAGGTTCAGCTCAGACATGGTCTGCTCTGCAAAACCTCCCCCTCACTTTCTTTGCAGACTTAGTTGTCCCTCCTCCAGGGCTCCTGAAGCCATCAATTCATCCCTGGAGTTTGACTGAGGGCAGACTAGTGCCAGGCCAAACACTCAGGGCTGAGCAAGCACCTGGGAGCAACCAGCCTGGCTCCGACCCTTGGGCAGCGGAAGGGCAGAAGGGAGCAGAGATGAAGTACAGAGGGAATGCCCTTCAAAGAGCAGGAGCCTTGCCTGGAAAGCCAAGGCAGCAGACTTCCTCAGGAATTGGCGCTTATGTCACCACCTATAGAAAGAGCACAGCATAAGTAGGTAGAGTGGAGAATCCACAAGAATCCTAGGCAGGAAGATGACAGGAGTGAGGCCAAGAGGAAAGGGTGTTTGTCCTGAAAGGGGAAATTTGCCAGAACCACTAGAATACAGAGAGCAATGTGATGAGAAGCCAAAGGAAGCATAGAAGGTTAATTGAGCAGGGTGTGGTGGCAGGATCGCAAGTTCGAGGCCAACCTCAGCAACTTAGGGAGACTCTCAGCAACTTAGCGAGACCCTGTTTCAAGATAAAATATAAAAAGGGCTGAGGATAAAGCTTGGAGGTAGAATGTCCTTGGATTCAAGTTCCCATACCACAAAAGAGGAGGAGGAAGAAGAAGAAGCTTGGAAGTAGGGGAGAAAGGGAGGAAGAGAGAGAAGAAGGAAGAAAGCATCAGGCTTTATTTCTTGCTTGGAATTTGGGGCAATGCCCTAAGGTCAAAGAGACTCAAGATTTGTTTTCATATTTTGTGGGGTTTTATTTAAGTTGATAATGGCAGTCAGAGTTAAAATTATTTGGCTGCAAGAAATAGACATCAGCTCAAGGTAGCTTAAGTGAGATGGGTGGGATTTGCTATAAGGATTCGCAGACATCTGATGACTCTAAAGAGAAAGAAGAGGCTGGAGTCAGGATCTAGAAAGCCCTGGAGTCTCTGCCGTCTGTGGCTAATTCTTTTTTTTTTTTTTTTTTTGCGGCACTAGGGATTGAACCCAGGGGCATTCTACCTCCGAGCTACATCCCCAGCCCTATTTTTTATTCTTTATTTTGAAACCAGGTCTCACTAAGTTGCGGAGTGCCTCACTAGGTAGCTGAGGCTGGCCGCGAACCCGGATCCTCCGGTCTCAGCCTCCCGAATGCTGGGATTACAAGCGTGCACCACCACGCCCGGCTTCATTACTGTCTCTTTTATTTTTGTTTTGTTTTGTTTTTGTGTGTGGTACTGGAGATTGAACCTAGGGACATTTTACTCCAAAAACAGGATAAACAACAGCCATCCTACAGCCCTCGGGTTATAAATGATGGTTCCACCTGGAAAACAGTGTGCTAGGTGAGGTAAACCAGACACAGAGAAACCAGTAGTGCCTGATCCCATTTATATGTGGAATAGAGAACAATAGAACTCGTAGAACAGTGGCTGCCAGAGGACGGGGAGATAGATAACAGTCAAATGGTACAAACTTAGTTACGCAGGATGACTGAGTCCTGGGGATCTAATGTATAGCCTGGTAACTGTAGTTAACAACACCGTTTTGTTCCCTTGAAATATACAAAGAGTTTGGTTTTGTTTATTTTTTATTTTTATATTTATTTATTTATCAATTTATTTTAGTACTAGGGATTGAACCCAAAGGCATTCTACCTCCAAGCTACACTGTCAGCCCTTTTTTATTTTTTATTTTGAAACAGGGTTTTGTTAAGTTGCCCAGGGTCTCCCTAAGTTGCAGTGGCTGGCCTTGAGCCTGTGATCCTCCTTCTCAGCCTCCCAAGTACTAGGATTACAATCATGTGCCATGAAGCCTGGCTAAGAGTTGATCTTAAATGTTCTCACCATGCACAAAATAGTAACCATGTGAGGTGATGGATATATTAATTAGATTGATAGTGGTAATTATTTCATAATGTATATATATATATAAAAATATCACATTATATACTTACATTTAATTATATAAGTATATAATTCTATTCTATATTTATAATTATCTAAGTATATATAATGCAATTCTATACTTATAATTATATAAGTACATATAATACAATCATATGATACAATATATAATAAAATTATGCACTTATACTAGTTTGTAAGTGTATAATGCAATTATATTATAATTGTAAATGTTAAATATATACAATTTTGTCAATTATATCTCAATAAAATTGAAAAGAAAAAAGAAAGAAGGAAGAGAAGAAAGAAGAAAAGAAGGGAGGGAGGAAGGATGGGAAAGAAGGAAAGGAAGGAAGGGAGGGAGGGAGGGAGGGAAGGAGGGAGGGAAAGGAAAGTTCTAGCCACACAGAGAGCCATAAAGATGTTTATTAACCCCTACTCAAACTTCATGGAAGAAGAATTTAGTTGAGCCCGACTGGGTCAGGGTATTTGCTCCTCACAGCACAGGAAGGCCAGGGTCTCGGGGTACAAACAAGACTTCCAGGAGACGAGGCAGGTCTGCAGAGGGCTCTTTGCTTGGAGATTCAGCAGACTTGAAATGGCAACCACTGTAGACACCATCGTTTACACAAGCATCTACTGTGCCGAGGAAGACCTGCAGGGGAGCAGCAGTGGCGCTGGAGGGGCCAGCACGTCCCCTGGTCCAGGGAAGAGAAAGTGAGGGCTTGGATGGGGAGTTGACAGGGGAAATGCTCCAAACACACGGAGGAGACAGACCAACCTGCCGTGATCAGGGGCAAAGGTGAGGGGTGAGGGAGCAGAGTGCGGGTGCTAGTGAGGCTTCGGGCCTGACTGCATGGCTGCACAGTGATGTCACTGATCACACATCTTGGACCCTGGAGGAGAGGCAGACTGGGGTGGGCGCAGCCCCGAGGCCGGGGAGTTCTGGTGGGGACGTGTTGAATTTGAGGCATCCTGGGAGATGTCCAAGGGGAGATACTGAGCAGACTTGGATATACAGGTCTAGAAGAAAAGGTGATGCCAGCAGGTGTGTACCACTGCGCCTGGCTCCAGCGTTTAATTGTTTCAGCAGAGAAAAGGAAGCCTGCAATGTAGACTGAGAAAGAGCAGCTCAAAAAAGAGGAAGGAAACCAGAAGAGTCATTCCAAGTGGGTATTTGGGAAAGAATGTCCATGCTACCTTTGACAACGCTAGCCAAAGGCCAGGGCACGAGGCTGCAAAGTGTCTATTCGAGCAACTCCTTGCAGGCATTATGTTTTTGTTGTTGTTGTTAGCATGTTTATTTCTCCACCAGCCTGGAAGCTTCTTTAGTAAAGATGTTTCCATGGCTTTCTTCCCAGCAATTAACCCAGATACCCAGCACAGAGTAAAGTTTCAATAGCTGTTAGTCGACTGAATGAATAAATAAGCCATAGGCATTCACAGATATTAAAAATTGCTTCTGGATGAGATACAAAACATACAGCAAGTCTTCTGCAATTTTCAAAAAAAATGGACAGGGAATTCAATGGCATCTTTGAAAAGAAAAGCCATCCCTTGCTGTCCCAAAGGCAGCTCCCACAGGTCACCCAGCTACAGTCACTTCAGAGACCGCAGCCTAAAGCGTGACCTGGGTACTTGGAAGCAATTTTGTGTGTGTGTGCTTTTAGTACTCCAGTTGTATTTGCATCAAATTGCATGATCTCCAAAGCCAAGTGCAGCCAGGCACGATGACACTTGCCTGGGATCTCCAGTTTTTGGAAGGCTGACACAAGAGGATCACAGATTTGAGGATAGCCTCAGCCACTTGGTAAGATCCTCAGCAACCTAGTAAGACCCTATTTCAAAACAGAACATAAAAATGTCTGGGGGTGTTGTTGCTAGTTTCACTCCACTGTGGTCTGAGAAGATGCAGGGAATTATGTTGCATTTTTTTAATTCGCCAATGCTCACTTTGTGGCCCAGAATGTGGTCCATTTTGGAGAAGGTTCCATGTACAGCTGAGAAAAATGTGAATTCAGCTGTAGTTGGGTGAAAGAGTCTATATGTGTCTAATAGGTCCATTTGGTTTATGGTATTCTTTAGGTCTGAGGCGTCTCTACTGACCTTTTGTTTAGAAGAACATGGGGACACCCTAATGTACATCAAAGTTACTCACTAAATTGAACTTGAGAGAGAGGGAGGGCAAGGGAGCAGGGTGGGAATTGGGGGAAGAGGTCAAATGAGAAATGTGGACACATATGTCGTTATCAATTTGTACCTAACAAAGATGTTTGCTTACAATGCACGAATAATAAAAAAATAAATTAAAAAATTTTTTTTAAATCTTCAAAAAAAAATGTCTGGGGGTGCTGCTCAGAGGTAGAATACCCCTGGGTTCAATCTCTAGCACATGCACACACATACACACACACACACACACACACACACACACACACACACACACACATACACACAAAGAGCCAAGTTCATATTTAGTCTAATCTTTGCCTGAATTATCCAAAGACTCTATCTTGAACATTTTTTTTTTCTCTATAAGTGAAGTAGAATTGCATACATCATACTCATGGATGGAAATCCATGCTTGGCCCCACCTGGCTAAAAACAAAGACCAAATGGCAAACTTTTGTCTGTTGGACATGGACATACCGCTAATTCATGATGTAGGCAAGGCCCTTTACCAGATACATAGCTATCACTGAGGGTAATATATAAAATATTTTTTAAATATTTAGCTATGAGCAGGGCTGTGGTCCTGATGACTCTAAAAGGACTCTGAGGAATGGATGTGATGCTGTCAAGAGACCCCGCTGGACCAGATGTACAGCTTCAGCTGACACTGATGGGAAGGTGAGGGAACCTGCAGCCAGGGCAGTCAAGGGGCCCTGGGCAAGGGATCCAGACAGAGGTGTTACGTTTTGGATATTTCCCAGTTGGTACAGAAGTACAATGGTCCCTTTATATCCATGGGTGGGTTCTAGGACCCCCCCCCATAGATACCAAAATTCAAAGATACTCAAGCCTCTTAGATAAAGTGGTGTAGTACTTGCATACAACCTAAGTACATACTTTCATACGCTTTAAATCATCTTTAAATGACTTATAATACCTAACGCAGTGTAAATGTTATGCAAATCATTGTTATACTGTATCATTGAAGGGGGGAATGGCAAGAAAAAAGTCTCATACACCTGTACATGTTCAGGTGTGACTTTTTTCTAAATTCTTTTGATCCATGATTTTTTTTTGGGGGGGGAGGGTAACCAGGGATTGAATCCTGCAGCATTCTACCTCTGAGCTACACACCCAGCTTTTGTTATTTTGTATTTTGAAACAGAGTCTCACTAAATTGCTAAGGGTCTTGCTAAGTTGCTGAGGCTGGCCTCAAACCTGTGATCCACCTGTCTCCCCTTCCCAAGTACTGGGATTACAGGCATGTGCCACCACTAACAATGCCCTGCTAATTGTTTGAATTTATGGATGCTGAACCAGCGAATACAAAGAACCTACTGTATGTCTATGTTTTCACAACTGCAGGCTGTGCCTCTTTGTACTTAATGATGACCAGCTCTGGGCAGCAGCCTAAGGGACCCTGGCTCACACTGTGACAGTCCTACCTCTTTGACAGGTGAAGACACTGAGTTTTAATGAGATAGCATTCAAAAGAAGGCCTGTGACCAGCGGCAGAAGGACTGACAATAGAACCCAAGTTTCCTTATTCTCAGGCCCGGTATTTGATTCTATATCATCCCTCAGACATTTTCCCTAGCACTGTTAAGAAAAACCAAATACCTGTCATTAATGAGCATCCTACACCTGGACTTATTCAGCAATTGCACCATTATACAATGGCCATATGGTTAGAGAGAGAGATTTTCCTCTATGGGAAAAAACCCGTAATATTTATTCATAGAATTATACATTTTAACAAAGCTTGTCCAAGGAAGAAGCAGACCAATTCTGAGATCTCTTCCCAGGGTGAACTCCGCTGTGGGTGATTCATCTGACTCAGCTTCACAACAGGGAGGACCGATCCCGGGGGCTTTTTCATATTCCTAATATTTTAGGTATGAGACATGATAATTAATTGCATGTTCAGAGAAACTGGGTGGCAATTAAAGCCCAGGTTGCTAAGCAATCCTGAGAACAGTCACCTTCTAACACATAGCTTTCATATTTTGTGACAAAAGTCTGAAGAAGAAGCGCATAATGACCTCTTGTGGATGAGGTTCTTGTTGGTTGCATTTTAATTATTAACCCAATTATATGGGTGAAGAAATAGGTGGTGATTTAGCTGCTTTACTGCCACTTAATTCTTGCTCCCTCGGCTACCAGCCTGGGGGACTCTTCAGGAGCCGTTTAAGGAATTTGTTCTAGAATCTATTGTTACCACAGGACTCCATTCCTCCTGTGTCCCCAACTTTATTTCTCTGGAACTTTTGAGGCAAGAAAGGGCATGCGTGTAGACATCAGAAGTAGTGGTGTGTCCTGGTAACTGCTGTGATTTGGACATGCTAGAAAGAGGCAGCCCCAATGAGGACTAGCCCTGAGTGTAAGGCTGAGTGTGTCAAGCACAGTGTTCAAAATCACACTTCCCAAGCCAGGAGTGGTGGTGTATGCTTGTAACCCCAGCACTTGGGAGGCTGAGACAGAAGAATTGCAGGTTCATATCGAACCTCAGGTACTTAGTGAGGCCCTCTGCCACTTAGCGAGACCTTATTTCAAAATAAATAATAATTTTTAAAAAAGGACTGGGGGTGCAGCTCAGATATAGAATGCCCCTGAGTTCAATCCCAAGTTTTGCAAACCAAACAAAAAATTATACTTCCCTCATCCTCAAGTCCAGATATTCTTGGGTAGAATGAAAAATGTGAATTATGGTTTAGATATAAAATGTCCCCTGAACAGCTCATGTCTTAACTTTCAGAGGTGAAGTGATTGAATTACAAGGCGTCTCATCTCATCAGTGGATGAATCCATCACAATGGATTTATGGGCAAGTAGAATGTGCCTGAAGCATGTGGGTCACTGGAGATGTGGCCTTGGGGACTGTGTGTGTATCTGTGAACACCCCTCATTAGCTCTCTCTGCTTCTAGCCTCTGTGATGTGAGAGCAGAGGCCTGGCTCACTTTCTCTGTTCCCCATGCCATGGGCTCCGCAGACTTCATCTGGCCTAACAAGGACTGAACCCCTGAAATCTCCAGAACTGTGAGCAAATAAATCTGTCTTTCTCTAAGTTGTTGTCATCAGGTTTTTTGGGTCCCAACTAGGAGAATCCTGACTAAAACAATGTGCTTGGGTAGGTAGGATTTTCTAGACTCCTCACTTGAGTCAGGAATGTGGATTCAGTGCTTCTAGAATCAATATTTTTCTCATGATTGCCTTTTTAGAGTTTTACATGTTCCTGTTTTCAAGAAATAATCACTCGGCCAGGTGTGGTATTGTCCACTTGTAATTCCAGTACTTGGGAGACTGAAACAGGAGGATCACAGGTTCACAGCCAGCCTCAGCTACTTAGTAAGGCCCTCTGCAACTTAGACCCTACTTCAAAGTAAAAAATAAAAAATAGGGCTGGGGGTGTATCCTAGTGGTATAATGTCCCTGGGTTCAATCCCCAGTACCAGGGGGGAAAAAAAGGAAGGAAGGAAGGAAGGAAGGAAAGAAAGAAGGAAGGAAGGAAGGAAGGAAGGGAGGGAGGGAAGAAGAAAGGAAGGAAGGAAAAGGAACCACTCTGTCTCACTCTGTTTTCCTTAGAATGATAGTGGAATTTATTTATTATTCCTTCTCTTCCCTGAGTGCTAGAGCAAGGGGGCAGGACCCGGTGTGGTAGAGAAGGAAAGAATTGAGTTTGTGAGGAAAAATTGTGACCCAGACAAAGTAGACACTAAGGGATTTTCTGAGAAGCCACATTTTTAGGAATGTGATCAGTGCAAGGGAAACTTGGGGAGCCCTGTGGGAACCCAGCCATCATGGCTAGACTGAGAAGGCCAAGATGAGAAAGTGTGCTTTGTGCTAGCCCCACTATATAGAGGCTGAAGCTAATGATTGTATGTTTAGTACCTTAGTTTAGGCTGGTTTAAAAACAAAATGGGAAAGGATAGACATGTTGTATCATCCCTAAAGAAAAAGGTGACAGTAAAACACCATGTCCCTGCATGCCCCATTTTTGTTCCCCAAAACTTAGCCAAAGTAAGGGAACAATGAAAACAAGCCTGGGGCCAGAAAGTCCAAATACATATTACCTCGAAGGACACAGGCATTCACTCATGCACCCTGGGAACCAGAGTGAGCAAGTATTAGCTGCAGGAAGCTGCTTTCTTGCTTGTGCACCAGGACAGGTGCTCCCTGGGACGCTGGTCACACAAGCAAACTAAGCACGCCAAGGCTGATGACGTCACTGCTTCTGCAGCCTGGCATCTAAAAGCCCTTTCTCGATGGGTACAGTGCAGAGGATACGTGTCACTCATCTAGCCGGCGACCACAGGACAAAACACGGTGAGGGAGAGGAGACGCTACCTGGCAAAGCACCAGGAGAGACAGAGGCGCCAACTGTCACCCTGTTGCTACTGAACACTTCCCAGAGAAGTCACGCATCTCTCCTGAGCTTTCCCCCCAAAATGGTGTGTTTTCCCTGCTATCTTCAGGCATTTTCTTTGGCCTGTCTGCACCCTACCCCACTGCCCAGGCTGTATATTTATGACTAGCATATGTAAGTATATACATATGTAACTGCATTCAGCACTGCTGGCCTGGCAGGCTATTGCTATCACGTACTACCTTCCCCCACACACCTGGGCTCATTCCAAACTCTACATCCTGTTCCATTTGTCCTCCAAGCTACTCATACACCAAAACCATATAGTTTCAGTTATTAGAACTTTGTCATACCTTTTCTGATTTTTATTTTTAAATGTCTAGGCTATTATTTTACATTTTATATGCCAGATGCATTTTTCTACTTCAGTTTGAAAATTTCCATGATATATTCCAAGGGTGCCTACTGGAATTGCTTCGCACTTATATGTTAATTTGAGTAGAATTGATCTGTTGGAATTTCCATTTCAGGAACACAGTAGGTCTCTCTATTAACACAGCTCTTCCTTTGAGTCCTTCTGGACAATTCCATAGCTTGTCTTTGAATATAATACCTACATTTTCAGCCAGGCATGGTGGCACATGCCTGTAATCCCAGAACTTGGGAGGGTGAGGTAGGAGGATTGTAGGTTCAAGGCCAGCTTTAGCAATTTAGCAAGACCCTCAGCAACTTAGCAAGACTCTGTTTCAAAATAAAGGATAAATAGGGCTGGGGGTGTAACTAGGAGGTATAATAACCCTGGGTTCAGTACCTAATACAAAAAAAGGAAGAAAGAAAGATTGTATTTCTAATTCTTTATTTTTAGCATATAAGAATACTTTTGAATTTCTAAATGTTGCTTTTTTTATTTTTCCATTAGAATGTTTATCTTTTTATTGGTTCATGTGTTAAAAAAATAAAATAAAATAAAAACTTTCTTGGGCTCCCAAGAAGCAACTTAGCTCTGATGATGGGGTAAGGAGGTAAGAAACACAGGAATAGTCAAAGAATGGGGTCATACGGTAGGAAAAAAATTGATAGATAATTCACAATTCAAGGTAACTCTATCAACCTAATGAAAAGGCCTTTCCTCAGCTGTAGGTTTCTGTGAGTAAACTCCATTAATACACCATCGATACTGTTATTCAGACACTCTCTGATA
The DNA here is from genome assembly GCA_004027655.1 of Graphiurus murinus. Classification (NCBI taxonomy): domain Eukaryota; kingdom Metazoa; phylum Chordata; class Mammalia; order Rodentia; family Gliridae; genus Graphiurus; species Graphiurus murinus. The sequence continues at coordinate 19,468 of PVLC010027872.1, forward strand.
CCAGTTTTTCTCTGCCTCGAGCATTTACTACACATAGCTCTATCTCTCCCTCATGACTTCTTATTTCCACCCTCCTGCTATCAACTACTAAGTTTCTCTCCGTGTTTTGTGCCAAACTCTCAAAGAGAGAGGCTAATTGTTTCTTTAATCATTACTGTCCCTGTTGGGGACTTTAGATCTTCTCCTAAATTGCTATTCAGCTTACCCATGGGCTTCTTCAAAGCAATTGGCAGTGACCAGAGGACGGAGCTGGTGATAAGCAGATCAGGCACTGGGATTCAGATATGCTGCACTCTGTCCCTGTTTTTGTCATTTTTTTTCTTTCGCTGTGACCAAAACACCTGACAAGAACAACTCAGAGGAGGAGAGATGTGTTTGGGCTCAAAGTTCCAGAGGTTCAGTCCAGAGCCGGCCAGCTCCAAGCAGAGCCTGCAGTGGCACGGCTAGGGGATGCTGCCCCCAGTCTTGGCAGCTGGAAGCAGAGTGGGCAAGAGGGGGAGGCCAGGGACAAGGTAGTCCTCAAGGCCATGCCCCCACCTCATAATATGCACCTCATAACAATATATGGTTAGCAGCGCATATTGGGTAGCACAGAAAGAGAACATTTCCATCATTGTAGAATGTCCTATGATGGAAATGTCAGGGGTGTGGGTTGGTTCCATGAAGGATCTGGAGGAGTTCCCAGTGAGGGAGAGAGGAGAATGAAACTCAGGGCCAGTGGGGTCCTTGGTTTATGTAACAGAAAAGAATATCAGCATAAGCCAGTCAGAGACAGAGACAGAGGTTTACTTAGGGAAGCAAGAAATACACAATCATAGGATAATGTGGGTCCCTGGAGAGAGTGAGGGACACCCTTGGGTGCTCATGGCTTTTCTTTTAAAGGAAAATTCCATGAGGAGTGGGTAAGAGGTGTGTGAGGATGACATCAGTCCAGTAGTCCCAAGGTGATTTAGGGTCTCCTGGTCATCCTCCAGGTCCTGACGGAGCCTTCCTTGTCTTACCTTTTGTATAGACTATTCAAGGACCCTTGCTGACCATGCCCAAGGAAATTGCTCTTTTGTTTAAGCCATTTACAAGAGCCATGGCTAACCGTGCCCAGGGAGATTGCTCTCTTGTGTGACCTCTGTCCTCTGACCAACAGACAGCGCACCTGCTTAACTAGTGCTAGGTCGGATAATTAACAGTTGAAAGTATTTTGTAAGTGACTGAATTTCCAGTCTGGCGTCCGGCCACCTTTCCTGATCTTTTGTGTGGTCTCTGCTGTGTGATCAGTAGATACCTCTTTGAGGATAGTCAACAGTGCTCAGGGAAATTAGGAAAGACTTGTAAATTCCCTGGAAACTTGGCCCTAACAGGTCTGCCTGAGAAGTAATGATATTGGAGGAATTTGTCACAGTCTTCCATATTAAAGTTACGTGTTCCTGTTCTGCCTTTATGTCTCCTTTCTGCCTGTTACTTTTATTTCTTCTACTTCACTACCAGACAGTCCTGGGGTTTTGTTGTTGTTGTTGTTTGTTTTTTGTTTTTCTTGTTTTGGGGGGTTTTTTGTTGTTGTTGTTGTTGTTGTTGTTATTGTTTGCAGTACTGGGGATTGAACTCAGGAGCATTCTACCTCCGAGCTATACCCCCAGCCCAATTTTTTTATTCTTTATTTTGAAACAGGGTCTCACTAAGTTGTGGAGTGCCTCACTAGGTAGCTGAGGCTGGCCTCGAACCCAGATCCTCCAATCTCAGCCTCCCAAATGCTGGGATTACAAGTGTGTACCACCACGCCCGGCTTGACAGTCCTGTTTTCAACAATAAAGCCTGGTACAAATACAAGTCATGTTGTGATTGTCACTGCTGGGCATCGGAATTCTCATGTCTACACAAGGAGAGGCGTTGTCACACCAGCCGCACACCTCAAGGTGGGGCCACCACACTCATTTTCCAACTTGGCATCTAATGTAATCACAAAACTAATGAAAACATAAATTAAACCCCTGAAAAATAGGCACAAGGGTCAGATAATTATGAGGTGCACTGTTTTCTATAAATGTCATTCTGGACCACAAATAGCTTCATGAACATTCTAATTACAGCAGGGGAAAAATGAGTACTGTATTATTTTCCTATGAAATTGCTAATTTAAA
>PVLC010027873.1:0-21476 GCA_004027655.1 Graphiurus murinus
TGCGGTACTAGGGATTGAACTCAGGGGCATTCTACCTCTGAGCTACACCCCCAGTCCTATATTTTTTTATTCTTTATTTTGAAACCGAGTCTCACTTAGTTGCAGAGTGCCTCACTAGGTAGCTGAGGCTGGCCACGAACCCGGATCCTCCGGTCTCAGCCTCCCGAATGCTGGGATTACAAGCGTGCGCCACCACGCCTGGCTGAAATGTGTTTTTAATAATACGACTTCTACCTGGGTATGGTGGCACACGCCTGTGATCCCAGTACTTGGAAGTCTGAGATAGGAGTGGATTGCAGGTTTGAGGCCAATACATGGGAACTTAGTGAGATTCTATTTCAAAATAAAAATAAAACAGGGTGTGGTGGCACATGCCTGTAATCCCAGTATTTGGGAGGCTGAGACAGGAGGATTGCAGGTTTGAAGATAGCCTCAGGAAGTAGTGAGACTTTCATTAACCTAGCGAGACCCTGTTTCAAAATAAAATGAGACCCTGTTTCAAAATAAAAATAAAATAGGGCTGGAAGTGCAGCTTGGAGGTAGAATGCCTCTGAGTTCAACCCCCAGTTCCCCCTCCCACACTAAACAAAAAGGGCTGAGAGTGTAACTCATAGGTAGACAGCTCCTGGGTTCAATCCCCAGTACCACAAAAACAAACAACAAATAAACAAACCAAATAGGACTTCTAATGCCTAAATGCATTTTATTATATGAATGTACTTTATTGTACTTATTTCCTTGTTGTTTGACAACTGGATAATTTCCAATACTTCTCTATTATAATTACAAAAGTAATTATAATAGAAATTACAAGAGTAATTATAATAGACTCTCTGTATATGACTCTTTGTCTTTATCTTTAATTATTTCATTGGGTTAAATTTCTAGGAATGGAATTATAGGGCTAAGCTCTATAAACTTTTTGTGTCTATTGTTAAGTATTTCAAAGAAGATTGGACAAATTTACACTCCTTTTAGGGAGTTCGTCCAGAAAATCCACATGTTGAAATCCTACCCCTCAAAGTGCTGGTATTAAGACTCGAGGCCTTCAGGATGTGAATGCCCTAATAGGAGAGGCCCGAGAGAGACCCTTTGCCTCTTCCACCACCTAAGGGCGCAGTGAGAAGGCGCCATCTGTGCAGAAGAGGGCCCTCACCCGACATGGAAGCTGCTCTGCCTTGACCTTGGACTTGAGCTTCCAGGCTGCAGAAGGACGTTTCTGTTGATTATGAGCACCCAGGGATGGGATTTTGTCATAGCAGGTGGAATGGACGAAGACAGGGTCATCTCACCTTTTGACATGTTGTCATAAACACTTCTTAACAAAAATCAACTTTATTTCAAGGATAAGAATTGATGTCTGTTATTTTAATGTGCATGTCTTCATTAGTGGGGCTTTGCATTTTTCTGTTATTAACCCTTCCTTTTATGAACTGTCTATTTATATTGTTTGCTTATTTAGGGGTTAATGTTTTTTTTTCTTTCTCATGTATTTGTATGTATGTGTGTATGTATGTATGTATGTATGTATGTATCTATCTTTTTTTTTTTTTTTTTTTGCGGTACTGGGGATTGAACTCAGGGGCATTCTACCTCCGAGCTATACCCCCAGCCCTATTTTTTATTCTTTACTTTGAAACCGAGTCTCACTAAGTTGCGGAGTGCCTCACTAGCTAGCTGAGGCTGGCCGCGAACCCGGATCCTCCGGTCTCAGCCTCCCAAATGCTGGGATTACAAGCGTGCGCCACCACGCCTGGCTTTCTATCTATCTATCTATCTGGTGGTACTGGGGGTTGAAGTACCTCTGAGCTACAGCCCCAGTCTTTTTTTATTTTGAAACAGGGTCTCACTAGGTTTCTGAGTCTTGCTATGTTGCTGAAGCTGACCTTGAACTTGTAATCATCCTGTCTCAGACTCCCATCCCAAGTACTAGGATTACAGTCGTGTTCCACCATACTGGACAGTATGACATCTTTGAATGTAATGAAGTTCATCCCTTTTCTGGTGAATATTTGCTCTCACTCTATTGTCTGAAAGCTTCTTTTCATAAAGGCACTAAGAACAGAGATCATTCACTTAATCCCTCTGAGTTTTCTTAAGACTTGAGGCTGGCTCGCATCCTCCATACAGGGCCTCCGCCCCCTTCCCCTGCCCCGAGGAAACTTTCATTTTGTCTTCAGGGGAAGGTGAACTGCAAGCCTCTTTCTTGCTGTTCCTGGCAGCACATTTCTCTCTGCCGTGTCCCCTTTAGCAATTATCACACATTACTGTGTCACTGCAGGCCTTTTTTTTTTTTTTTTTTTGGTGCTAGGGATTGAACCCAGGGGCATTTTACCTCTGAGCTGCACCCCCATCCCTATTTTTTATTCTTTATTTGGAAACGGTCTCACTAAGTTGCAGAGAGCCTTACTAAATAACTGAGGTTGGCCACGAACCTGTGATCCTCCAGTCTCAGTCTCCCAAGTACTGGGATTCCAAGCGTGGGCCACCACACCCCCGGCTTAACCACAGGCTTTTGAGTACTTAATAATCATTTCTGGGTTGGGCAGCGAAAGGAGAGCCTTCCCCCCTTTTCCTGCCCCCTTTGGAAATTCTGCACTGCAGGAATCCTCCTGAGAGACAGTCTGGCAGCTCTAAGAAGCAGAATTGGCCTTGGACGTTGCCCATGACCCTGTCCAGATCTAGTCATTTCAACATATGTCACACACAGGAATTGTCCCTGGATGTGTGCTGCTAACAGGACGAGCGGCTTCAGTCACAGGTCCCATCAAAGCAGGTCGCTTCTCTCTGGGTCTCGGTATCCTCCTCGAGAAACTGAAGGAAACTAAAGATTCCAGGGCTTCCTTCTGTTTGCGATTCCCCCAGGGTTCCTACTATGAATGCTTCATTCACTTTTTCATCTGTCTGTCCATTTGACAAGTATTTATTGATTAGAAAGCTTGCTGCCAGGCACCGGGTACACAGTGGTTTGAAGACAAACCATGAGACTAGGGAAGGAGGAAATATACACGGTGGTGGTGAAATCAGTCCTGGGATGGGAAGGGCTGGGGTTGGGAGCTCTGCTAGCCCACTTTAAGAAAAGGAGGAACTTGCCATCTGCGAGGACACTGTCGTACTAACCACACAGCTCCGTGGTGCCTGGGTCGTGCCAGGCTCCCGGGCTCCCGTGCTCGCATGACAAGAACGATTGCACAAGTGGAACAGAGCTGAGCAGGGGCTCCCTCGTGGCTCTGCCTCAGGCCTGTGTGCCAGAAACATCCATTTGGACAAAGTGGGGGTCTCCTGGCAAAGGGCAGGATTTGGTGGGCAGGGAGCCGGGCCCGCATCAATCTGTTATAGATATGTAGGTGCTTTGAAGTTTTGCAAGAGTGAGCATTTCAGGTTTGGGGGCGTACAGACCTCACACCTGGCCTCACCCCGGGGTGAGGGGCGCTCCTCAGGGTGTACTCAGGGAGGCTCCTGGTTCTTACGGAGATGGCCCCATGGGTATGTTAGGAAGTGGCTGTGTAGGGAGCCTTCGCCCAGCCTGGCAGCTGTAAGAGACCGTTCAGGTCTGGAATCAAATGTGGTTTTGACATCATTAGTTTCACCACTTTTCCAGCCCTGAGATGCTTCAGAATCCTTGCCAGAGGCTCCTGGAGGAGCTCGGATCCCCTGAGAGTGTCTAAGACGTTACTTTACAGAGCGGAAGCGACATGGGCTCCCAGATCCACGCGGCCTCCCATGGGCTCACGCTGCAGGTGTCCCGGGCCTCCGAGCTCTCATCTCTGTGCTCCCTCCTCGCTCAGACTCTGTCTCCTGCCAGCAAGCTTGCATCTGTACAGTGCTACTGTTGCTGGTTGTTCCCACAGTCACACAAAAAGGGAAGAGAGAATGCAGGGGAAACACTAGATTAAGATTTTGAGATTGGATTCAGCCACAACACACACATTTCTCTCTTTCTTGGCCAGGCAAACTCCTGTTCATCCATCAAAACCCAACTTGAATAGCACCTCTGTGCTTGTAGCTTCTTTTCAGAGTGAGCATTGTTGTCCTAGAGACTTTTTCTTTTCTCTTATCCTTACTTCCCTAATGTGGATGCGCAGGAAGGTTAAGTTACTTGTCCAAGGGCCCCTCCCCAGCTAATAAGAGGCAGGGTCAAAGCTTTAACCACAGCACGGGCCACAGCCTGGGACAGGCTCCGCTGACTTCAAACAGTCTGAGATTTCCGAGGGCTCAGTATCTGGCAGTTGATATTCTTTCTTTCTTATTTATTTATTTATTTATTTATTTATTTATTTATTTATTTATTTATTTATTTATTTATTTTGCAGTACTGGGGATTGAACTCAGGGGCATTCTACCTCCGAGCTATACCACCAGCCTTATTTTTTATTCTTTATTTTTAAATCGAGTCTCACTAAGTTGCGGAGTGCCTTACTAGGTAGCTGAGGCTGGCCTCGAACCCGGATCCTCTGGTCTCAGCCTCCCAAATGCTGGGATTACAAGCGTGCGCCACCACGCCCGGCGGGCAGTTGATATTCTCATCCCTAAACGTGGTAGGTGAGTATGATTTATTAGCGTCGAGGACCCTCTATGCTGCAGACTTCGCAGGAAGCGCTTTCCTTGAAGTGACCTTAGCAGCTGGGATTGTCAGATGAGGGCACCGAAGCCCAGAGAGTAACGTTAAGTGACTTATCTAAATCCTTCTCCGAAGTCAGTTGGACTTTGGGAGACGGTTATGCTAATTTTGGGAAAAACAGACCCTACATTATCACCCAGTGTGCTCATGAGATCATTTGATATGGCTTCTTTATTTATTTATTTTGTGCTTGCAGCCAGTATTTTTATTTTATGTTATTTTTAGTATAATTTTTATTGGTGCATTGTAATCATCATACATCTTAATGAAGTTCTAGGTGATAGAGACATACATGTACGTAGTAGGTGGTGTGGTATGGTATATTTAGAGGGTGGGAAAAATTGGAATTTTTTTTTTTTTTTTTTTTTTTTTTTGCAGTACTGGGGATTAAGCCTAGGGGCATTCTACCTGTGAGCTACACCCCCAGCCCTATTTTTTTATTCTTTGTTTTGAAACAGGGTCTCTCTAAGTTGTGGAAGGCCTCACTAAGTAGCTGGGGCTGGCCTCGAACCTGGATCTTCCTGTCTCAGCGTCCCAAATGCTGGGATTACAAGTGTGTGCCACCACACCCGGCTCAGCCCTTCTTTTTTATTCTTTGTTTTGAAACAGGTCTCAAACAGGTCTCTGAGTTGCAGAGGGCCTCACTAAGTAGCTGAGCCTGGCCACGAACCTGGCATTCTCCTCTCTTAGCCTCTCAATTACCGAGATTGCAAGCATGCGCCACCATGCCCAGCAAAATTAGAATTTTTTTTGGGAAAAATGGCCACATTCTCTCTCCTAAAGAGGAAGATACTTGGAATAAAATAAAAGACTCACTCCTCAATTTTTCAACATTTTTTTTTTTTTCTGGAATGTTCTCTGTGACAAGGATTTAAAGCTTCGGGGTCTGCTGGTGACAGAGGGAGGCTGGTGAAGCCAGACACGGGCCAGATGGAACGGGCAAAGTGTCCTATCTGTCCCTTTAATAACTCCTTGGTCAGGGCGACCGGTCACCGTGAGCAAGGGGAAGAGAGAAAAATGAGCCAATTCGTTTCTAAATGACTCTGTAACTCCAGGGTGTTATCGAGCAGAGACAAAGGACACCCCATAATTCTTGGGAAGGGAATCAGGATCTCCGGGAAGCAGGCACAGGCTCTGTCCCTCCGCCGAAGCCTCCCGCCACTCTGGGATCCATAAATACACAGAGAGATGGGTCCCCTGGTGCCATCGATTTCCCCTTGACATTATTGATTGTGTGCGTAGAGGAGTGGAGACTTTTTGACCAGAACTAAGCTCTGTGTATCTTTCTTGGAAGTCTTTGCGGTGCCAGGAGTTGGGCTGAGGGAAGACGCGGTGCTTCTGGCTTCTTCTCAGAACGGCTGACCAGGGGCTGCGTCCTGGGTGTGGGGAGACCGGAGGGTCTCTGGGCCTCAAAGTGTCCTGTTGGGAACTGTTTTCTCAGGGGGAGGGAAGCTGCTTCAGCGGGCAGTGCAACATGCATGCGCCATGCGCATAAAACTGTTCCACTTATAATTCCTTGAATTCTGAAAGGAGAGGGGCCTGGTTGCTTTTGCAGAGATTCTCAAACTTCACAATACACAGAAGTCACCATGGCTATTTTATTTTATTTTTTTGGTACTGGGCCTTGTAAGGAGGCATTTTTGGGCATTGAACCCACAGGTGTTCTATCTCAAGCTACACTCCCAGCACTATTTTTATTTTTTATATTTTGAAACAGAGTCTCGCTACGTTGCTGAGGGTCTTGCTACATTGCTAAGGCTGGCCTTGAATCTGGATCCTCCTGCCTTAGCTTCCCAAGTACTGGGATTCCAGGCGTGCACCACCATGCCCAGTTTCACTGGGGTAATTGTGGAAACAGACTCTGATTCTGTAAGCCAGGGGCGGCCCTGAGACTGCACTGCTTCCAAGCTCCAAAGTGACGCTGGCGTTGAAGTCTTGGGCCTGGTAAACGCTGTCCCCTCCGAGGCTGTGATTGTGAGCTTTTGCTGTCCTTCAAGGTGACCTTTAATTCCCTTATTAACTCACCCATCAAACACTTATGAACTTCAACTTTAGCGTGCCACGCTGGGCTCTGGGGAGAGAAGAGGAAGGAACAAAGTGTCTGCCCTCAAATTCCTCACAGGTGCACAGGAGAGACCAATGTCACTAAAACACCTCTGCTGCACAGGGCTGGGCATCCGAGGGGAGGAAGCCCCGCTTCAGGACCCTTGCTGGGTGAGGGCCTTGGATTTTGCTGCTAGGACTCAGGGAGGTGATAGTGAATCGGGGTATTGAAGCATGAGTAGGAGTCTTCCAGAAGTGAGGATGGAGGTGGGCAGGATGAGTTTCTGGAAGTCTGGAGGTTTGGAAGTGTTTGCCACGGGCCAAGGAGACAGGTGGATGTGGAGTGTAATTTGGCTGTCACACCAGGCTGGGGACTCTGAGCTCAGGGGCCTGGTCTGGCTTATCTCTCCAGCCCTGGCCCTGCAAAATGTCTAAATAATTCTACCTGAAACCAAGACAGCTTGTTTGCTTCCAGCAGGTAGAGTGCTCACACTTCAGCACGCACCTGTTCCCTGGAGTGGTGCTAACACAGATTGACAGGCCCACCCCAGAGCTCCGGATCCTAAAGGTCTGGGCTTGGGGCTTAGCTCCTCATTTGCATTTCTAATGAGTTCCCAGGCAGTGCTGCTGCTGTGGGAAGCACTCTCTGAGAAACACAGATTAGAACTGGACACGTTTTCAAGCACCTAAGTAATTCCTGTGGGGGAAGCGGGTGGGTTCACAGACGCCCTGTGGACTAATGCAGCAAGCACGGCTGTCAGAGCTGGATAGACCAGGGGCAACCACGTTCTGCCTCCTGTCTGATCTCACTGCAATACTGCCTCCACTTTCCCCATCTTTGAAATGGGTATACTTGCACTTGCCTTGTCCTCCGCCAAGAAAGAGACTTTGGATCAGGGCATCTACCAGGATGTTCCAAAATACCTGTCTTAGGACTCTTGAATAATGTTTCAGGTGAGAGAAACCCAATTCGAGAAATAAAAAAGCAATGATGGCCCATGTAACTCAGAAGTTTGGATGTCTGCAATCAGGTGTGTCTGGATCCAGGCATTCAGATGCCCCAGGACTCTGTCTCCTGCCATCTTTTGGCTTGGCTTCCTTCAGCTCACCCCCCTCTGCAGGCAGACTTTCTTGCCATAGCAGCTAATGAGTGATCGAGACAGGCTTTGAGCCAGGCTGCCCAGGGGTCTGGTGCCTGCCCTCGAGGTACACAGCCTCCTGAATTTCTTGAATTCTTATTACTGGAAAATGCCATGGAGGTGATCTCAGCCAGCCCTGTCTTTCCTTTGCTTCTTCAAAATCTGAGACCCCCTGAGAGGAGGATTCACTTACCTGTGGTCCTGCAACCAGGTAAGGGCACAGAACTGTGGTGGCCAAAAGCTGAATCCAGAGCCTTTTCTGTTGTAGCATCCCTCTACTGCCTCCTGCTGGGTTTTCTGGAAATAGTGGCTGATCTTAAGATTGATGTCACTGGAGAGGATCTGGGGAGGTCCTGGAGAGGGGGACCTCCATTCAGTGGTGGGTCCTTGATGAATGTGATGGATGAGAATTTCAGCAAGTGTCAGATATGGAGGAACAGAGTTATTTAGGAAAGTGGGGAGTACACATCCGAGGGATAATGTGGGCTATCTTGAGAGAGACGTGCTTTGGGGGTCCTGGGTCTTTCTTTTAAAGGAAACTTGGTGAGGCGTGGGTGTTGGAAGATATGTGGGTGATCGCAGATGGTTTATGGTGGTCTGACAATTCTCAGGATCCTTATGTCGCTGTCTTTTGCATTATCCGATCAATAGATGAAGTTGGGAGAGTACCCTGTATTATTGGTTTTGTATCTTCCTTTGCTTAGTCTGTTCTAAAAATACATGTATTGGTGGGCTGATTAATAGTGCACAGGGCAATTTTCATAAGTGGGTGAATTTCCAGTAACTTTAAGATTGTGAGTACACACAGTGGAATTTTACTCAGCCACAAAGACGAACAAAATTATGTCATTTGCAGGAAAACGGATGGAACTAGAGAATATTATGCTAAGTGAGATTGGCCGGTCTCCGAAAGGGAAGGCTCAAATGTTTTCTCTCATATGTAGATGCCGGAGAGAAAAATAGGAAACAGAAGTTGATTTCAGATAAATGAGGAGAGAGCCCAGAAGAATAGCGGAAGGGGAATTGGGGAGGGAGGTGGGGAAGGGAGAAAGGAGACTCAATGAAGGAAACAGTTCAAAAATGGCTAGGCACATATACGAAGTTATCAACACCAATCTCAGCAATGTGCAAGGGCGAGGGAGGGCGTGGGGTGGGGTCCGGAGGGAAACACCAAGTGCTGTGTGCGTGTGTGTGTGTGTGTGCGTGTGTGTGTGTGCGTGTTTCTATTGCTCTTATTATGCCTCATAATAATACCTTATTATGAGGTATAATGCAATGCACCAATAAAGGTATATTTAAAAAAGAAGCATAGCAACTAAAAAAAAGATTGCAAGTGATGATTTGTAGGTTTCCCAGAATTTTGGGAGTGGCAGGCTTGGGAGAGAGGACAGGTTTGGGGCTCTGGAGGAGGTGTGAAGAATTTTAGCACAAGGCTTTCGGATGAAAGTTACAGTCTCCTGTCCTTCCTCTGGTCTCCTTTCTACCTTTTATTTCTTCTCTCTCCCCTCCCATGGCACAACTTCAGGTTGTGATGAGTTCCTTATCTTCCTGTCACTAAGACTTGGCCCTTGTGGACACACATTCATACGTGCGCTTTTTTTTTTTTTTTTTTTTTTTGCTGTACTGGGGATTGAATCCAGGGATCAGGGGCATTCTACCTCCGAGCTACACTCCAAGCCCTATTTTTTATTCTTTATTTTGAAACAGGGTCTCACTAAGTTGCAGAGACCTTCTCTAAGTACCTGAGGCTGGCCGTGAACCCGGATCCTCCTGTCCCAGGCTCCCAAGTACTGGGATTTCAAGCGTGAGCCACCACGCCCAGCTATTTTTTGTTTGTTTTTTTGCACCAGAAAGCTTTTCTTCATGTGTGGGCTAGTCCATCTTTTCATTCCTTTGGTTCAAATCCAGGCAGGACGGGCAGCCCTCGTGCTGGGTCAGTGCTGCTCCGAGTACCCTTTCCTCGACCCTCGTCATGGGTTCTGGCTCCTGCAGTGCCAGCGTCTCCTGGGAGCTCCTTAGAAGCGCAGAACCCCAGCCCTCACCCCGGACCTGCTGAGTCAGAATCTGCACTTTTACGAGGTTCCCAAGTGATTCTGTCACAGTGACCTATAAGAAACTTCTTTGGTCTTGGCTCAGCCTGGAGCGAGAGCAGAAAGTGGCCGCTAGGTGGCGGTGCTGCCCGGTCAGAGGCCAGCCGTCTAGGACAGGGGATCCCCAGGCCAAAGGAGTCGCCTGAGGGCTAGGCTTTGAGCTGCTGGTGGAACAGACGTTTTGAACTTCATGCTCCCCAGATCCCAGTGGCTCTGGGATACTTCAAACAACTCAAACTAACCCTGTGGGCAAAGATATCCTCCAAGGAGAAGATAAAAATAGGTGCTGTAGCTGTCTCTCTAAGGGAGTGATAATCTCCCAGTCTCAGGCTCTGCCACTAGCTGGCTGTGTGTCCTCAAGCAGGCTCTCAACCTCTCTGAGCCCCCACGACAGGGATGACAGTTCCTGTCTCTCCTGTTTGTTATAAAGATCAACATCTAATATCATTTTAATGCAAAAATGCCTCTAAGCTGCAGAGCACTGCACCAAGTAGGGTGTGATCTGGGTCTGGGGGATGAAGAGGGCAATAAAGAGCAGTTTTTTGGAGCAGGATGGACCACGGGGGACCCGTGCTGTCGCGCTGTAGAGCCCTCTCACTGTGTCCCCAGCTCTCAGTTCGTCCCATAGTCCCTTCTCTATGCAACAGCTGGAGAGAGGTTTTAAAATGAAAAAAGCAGTGTGTGACTCTACTCCCCCTTTAATACTCCTCAGTGGCTTGCCTTTGCCCTTGAAGTCAAATCCAATTCCTCACCTGGCTCCATAAGACTCACCGGCCGCTGGCTTGGCTGCTTTCCCCATGGGGTGTCCTCCGCTCCCCTCCTCTTGCTCTGCCCCCAGCCTGCCTCAGCCTCTTTGCGTGTGCTCCTCCTGAGTCTGCTTTTTGTGCATCAGTTTAAATGTTGGCTCTTCCCAGAGGAGCCTGCCTTGGCACACATGCCAGGTGGTGGTGGTGGGAGGTAGCCAGGGAGCCCTCCCTTAGCACACGTCCTCATTTGGATTCCCGGCCGGGCCCCTCCTCACTCTCTGACCTTCCGCTTGTTTATTAGTCTGGCTCCCAACGGGAATGTAGTCAAGGGGTCTTGCCTGCCTTGCTCGTGTGACCCAGGACCACCAATGCCTGCCATGCTGTAGGCACTCCATAAACTTCCATTGAGGGAGCAAATAGTGGACGAGGACGTCTGCAGTCCTGGGGGGGGGCACTCCACGCCTGGGGTACCACGTGCAGTCATCCGTCCTTGTATACTGCCTGGGAGGGACAGGAGGATTTGGAGGGCCACACCTGCCTTGCCAAATGGCTGTGTTTTCTCCAAAGCCTCTCAATTCCTGTAAGCTGGGGAATAATTCAATCCTATTTTGTAATGGTTCAGTGTGATCTCTCACGCTGGATTCCATCGTAATTGTTGTGCAGGATGGAAAAGAAAGCATCCAGATACCGTAATTAACTTTCAGTGGTATTGGCTTGGGGAGGACTAAACTCCGGGGGCACGTGTCATTTTCTTCCTTCAGCTGCCACCTGCCTGTCCCCTGCCCCTGTCCATCTAGGGGAGTGTTTCTTTATTCCTTTGTTCATGTGCTCAACAGACATCCGCTGAGCCCTGTTTAGCTAGTTTTCTGGGGAAATGAGTAGCACAACATCACCTCTGCCTCCACTTCCTGGGCCCTTTCCTCTCCTCTCCTGTGGGAGGTAGGTACTTCCTCCCCTGAGCAACCTGACACCTAGTGTACGTTCCAGACAGTGCTTGCACCTAGCACCCAGTGGGAGACACGCTGGGGTGTGCACTGCAGTCTCCCCCCCCCCCCCCCAGATTGTCTGCACCCTGAGGGTCACACCCATCTTGTATGTCATCCCAACCCGGAGCCTGAGACAGAGCCTGGCACTCAAAACAATTGCTCAGTAAAACCTTATTGGATGAATAAACATTCTCACTTATTTCTCTGTCTCCAGGAATGAGTCCATTGTCATGTTCAGTGAATATCTGTGGAATAGATGAACAAGAGGGTATCTTTAAAGATGGAGAAAGAGAAAGTGGGACGAGGGAGAGGAAGGCCAGAAGGAGAAAGGAGGGTTGGGTCTGTTTCAGTCAGCAAGGGCTGCTGTAACAGACTTCCACAGACTGGCGGCTTAAATAGCAGAAGGGTTTTGTCCATCAATCCTGGAGGCAGGAAGTCCCCATCAGGGGTGGCCAGTTGTCTCTCTGCCCTCTCTCTCTCCTTGGCTTGCAGGTGGGTGTCTCTTCCCTGAGTCTTCCCATGGTGTCCCCCTTTGGGTGTTGGGGCGCTGTGTCCTCATCTCTTCTGTAATGACGCTGTCATACCGGATTAGGGCCCCTAGTGATCTCGTTTAACCTTCTGGAGTGGCTCTTTCTCCAAGTACAGTCATTCCAAGTGCATTCTGGGATATCACAGGTTAGGGCTTCGACATAACACTTTTGTGGGGATGAGGGTCAGCCCACAACAGGGCCACCGGGGGTGGACACTGGACCAAGAGACTCCAGTAGAGGAACTGGCAGTGGCCTTTGGTTGTGGGGACAGTGAAGTGCAGCTGGCAGCGTCTCCCTCCTCTGGGGTCCTCGCTTCCTCCCTGCCACCTTTGACGCTGGACGGTCATCCTGGGCACATCCTTGTTCTTGCCACTAGGGGGAGACAGAGCTTTCAGCACCGGCTCCACCGGGGGAAGGCTGGTCTGCTGGGCCAACCAGGGGCCATCACCTCCGGTCACCCCCCTGGCTGCGGACCCCAACCTGGGGGCAGCGGAATGCTGCAGAAAAAGCCCTTGGCCTCCATGTCAGGGGTCCTGGGTTGGGGGGCATCTTTGTCTTTTCTTTCTTGCTGTACTGGGGATTGAACCCAGGGGCATTCTACGCCCAAGCTACACCCCCAGCCCTATTTTTATTCTTTATTTTGAAACAGGATTTCACTAAGTTGTGGAGAGCCTCACTACTAGCTGAGGCTGGCCGTGAACCCGAATCCTCCGGTCTCAGCCTCCCAGGTACTGGGATTACAAGCATGCGCCACCATGCCCAGCTTCTATTTTCTGTTCCTGTTACTGGACCCAGGTCCAGAAGCTTGTCCCATAGAAAAACCAATGTCCTGAGAGAGACAAGTGTTGGGAAGAGAGAAAGGCTTTGCTCGATGGCCAAAGAGGCAAGCCGACCTCTCCACTCCAGGGGCCGGGTGGGGGTGGGGGTCACAGATGCAGGATGCAGTGCTGAGGGAGGGGCTCGGTTAACAAGGGCAGGGTACTCAGGTCTTCTCTGGGAATGAATGAGATCTTCCTGGAACTCAGGTGCCTGCTCTTTCTTTCCCCTCCTTTCATGGTCTGGTGTTTCCGGTTAGGGTGGCTGGCGAGTGTCTTCAGCCTTGAAGCGGTGAGGAGACCAGTCCAGTCTAGGTCAAGTTTACTCTTTGTCATATATTTTGGACAAAACATTTTTCAAATGATCAACATATCTACATGCAGAGCTGAGCAGAATCTGACCCAAAGATTCAAGCAGAAGCAAAAAACAAAACAACACAACAATAACACCCCCCCAAAGCAAAACAAACAAATAACAACAACAACAAAATCAATATGAAGACAGAGAGGCCAAGCCTTTCATACCACGCTGTCACCCACTGGACACCTGCAGACCCACCTGGCGAGGGAGGCTGTGTTTTCAGCTAAATCTGGAGGTCACACGTTGGGAAGCACATTACTATTGTGCCCCCAGCCTTGCTAATTTTTTTTTTTTTTTTGCGGTACTGGGATTGAACCCAGGGACATTCTACCTCCGAGCTATACCCCCAGCCCGATTTTTTATTCTTTATTTTGAAACAGGGTCTCACTAAGTTGCAGAGGGCCAGCTGAAGCTGGCCACAAACCTGCACTCCTCCTGTCTCAGCCTCGAAAGTACTGGGATGACAAGCATGTGCCACCATGCCCAGCCCCTTTTTAATTATTATTTTTTGCTTTTGAAACAGAGTCTTGCTAAGTTGCTGAGGGTCTCACTAAGTTGCTGAAGTTGGCCTTGAACCTGCAATCCTCCTGCCTCAGCTTCCCAAATACTGGGACTACAAGCCTTTGAGAGCTCTCTTTCTATCATTTGTTGGTGGCTGAAGAATGTATCTAGCAGAGATGGACACTGGGCACTGTCCAGCGCTCCCCTTCGGGACTGAGGTACTCATTTCTCTTCCCTAGTGTCCAGGCTTGGGGCTGCCGGTGGCTCAAGGTCCCTTTCCTCAACGTGTCCGGGGAGGAAGGGAACGGCCGTGTCATAGGTCATGGCCCTTAGTCCTCAGGGGCTCCTGTATTCAGAGGAGGGCCACTCAGGAATATCATCTGGAACACCTTTGAAAGCCTGCCCCCATCTGGAGCAACACGCAGAGGCCTTTCTGTGACAAAGAGCAGAGGCCCAGCTCCCCCTCTGCCCAGTCCTGCACGCCCCACTCTCTTACTGGGGTTATCCCTGAAAGGGCTCCCTAAGAAACTGCCTGCAGGCACCTCTCCATCTCAGAGTTGGTTTCAAACCAAGAAGCAAAGCAATCCACGCACATCCACGACCCGGGCCACCTTCGTTTCCACCCTCCCCGGTCTCAGGCCGCTGAGAAAGGCTGATGTGGCTGCCGACCCAGGCAAAGGAAGAGACCGTGCTGAACTGGGAAGGGGTGGCCGTCACAGCTCCTTGTCACCTAAGCTGCAGCCTCACAACCATCTGACCAGAGGGCAGGGGCCGGGGGACATACCCTCCTGCAGTGCCTCCCAGCTCCAGGTCCTTGGTGCCCCGAGTTGCACAGTGAGGAGGTTGCTACAGTGGAAAGCCCGAGACCCAGTCCTCAGTGCAGCTCTGTCGTGTGTCTGGTAGCGAGTCACTCCCTCTGTTGAGAACACGGAAAACGAAAGGGGCCACATTGGAAGTGTGGATTGAAAGCTTCCCTCTCTGTCCTCCTCATCCTTGCCCTGGTTAGTTCCTCCTGTTTAATCTCACCTCGTTGCCCAATATGCCCCACATGGCGCAGCCTCTCGGGTCTGTGCTGGGTGCAGGGGCTGTGGTTTGGACGTGGTCTGAGTGCGTCCCCGGAGGTTCAGGTGCTGGACGCTCAGTCCGTAGCCGGGTGGTGTTGAGAGTTGCTGGGACCTTTAAGAGGTGGGTCTAGTGGGGGTGATTAGGTCATCAGGAGCCTCAGCCTTGGGCGGGGCTAATGCTGCTATCCTGGAGTGAGTTCCTGTGAGAGTAAGTTGTTCTAAAGGAGTGAGCCTGGTCCATAATCTCTCTGGCTTCCTGTTTCACCATGTGATCTCCCCTTGTGACACCCACCGCTGCCACAGTGCTGTTCACCATGTTGGAATGGGACCAAGGGGGCCCTCACCAGGGTCTGGACAGATGAGGGTGTCTGATCTTGGGCATACAGTCTCTAGAAACTTGAGTTAAGTAAACCTCTTTTCTTTAGAAAGCACCCAGCCTCAGATATTTTGTTATAGCAACAGCAATCTAGCAATCTGGCAGGCTTAGAGCCCAGCTTAGGGGTCCTATCCTATACCTGCTCAGAGTTGCCCCTAAATTCTTCCTTAGAGGCTGGGTTTGAAGATCATTGACCAGAGGCTCTACTGCCCCCTAGTGTATCCTGCAGGAATAGTCTCCTGGGGCAGCTGTAACAAATTATCTGACCACTTGGTTTAACACAGCAGACATTAATTCCCTCACCTTTTGGAGGTCAGCAGAGTGTGCAGGGGAGGTGTGGGTGGGGCCACGCTTCCCCCATCCCCAGAGCTCTGGGGGAGGACACACACATTCCCTGCCCCTCTCGTTTTTGTTTTTTTGTTTTTTTTTGCAGTACTGGGGATGGAACCCAGGGGCATTCTGCCTCCGAGGTACACCCCCAGCCCTATTTTTTATTATTTATTTTGAAACAGGGTCTCACCAAGTTGCGGAGGGTCTAA
The DNA here is from genome assembly GCA_004027655.1 of Graphiurus murinus. NCBI lineage: Eukaryota > Metazoa > Chordata > Mammalia > Rodentia > Gliridae > Graphiurus > Graphiurus murinus. The sequence goes on from PVLC010027873.1 coordinate 15,812, forward strand.
GTAGCTGGGGCTGGCCACAAACTTGCGATCTTCCTGTCTCAGCCTCCAAAGTACTGGGATTACAAGCGTGGGCCACCACGCCGGCCCCTCTCCTGGATGGCTGCCAGGCAGTCCCAACCTTTCTTGGTATGTGGCTGTGCCGTTCTCATCTCGGCCTCGTCCCCACGTTGTCTTCTGTGTGTCCGTCTCAAGTCTCTGCCTCTCTCTTAGAAGGACATTGACTGTGGAGTTAGAGCCACCAGGATGATCCAGGAAAAAAATGCCTCCTCTCAAGATCCTTTACTTGCTAGCACCTGCAAAGACCCTTTTCCCAAATAAGGTAAGATTTACAGGTTGCAGGGATGTGGTGTCTCCTGGGGTCCATTTCTCTGCCTGCTGTGCACGACAGGGACGGAGCAAGTGGTTCTCAGGGCACCCAGCACATGTGGAAGACACAGCCTGTCATCAGGGCCTCCGGGCCCGGGCGGGGTGAGAGCTAGGGGCTGCCCCGGCGGAGGCCAGCCCAGTCAGAAGCCATGCAGCCGGAGGTCACCACTAGCTGACCGGTCAGGGCCACCTGCAGGTCCACCCCCAGAGCTGAGCTCCCTTTTGACGTGAATTACAAGTTTGCCTCATTTCTGGATCACAGCCTTTCTGGGAAAGTAACGGGACCTAAGGGAGCCTCGTTCTAAAATTTCAACACTTTTCATAAACCAGCCGTCCAGGTGAAAGTCAATGTGCTCTTTTTGGCGTTAACTTTCTTATGGGTCAGAGTTTGGTCTGAAGCACAGAGTGCTGTCTGCATTCCAGGCATGAAGGTTGTTTTTGTTTTGTTTTGTTTGCTTGTTTTTGCAGTACTGGGGATGGAACCTGGGGCATTCTATCTCCAATCTATACCCCCAAGCCCTATTTTATATTTTATTTTGAAACAGGATCTTACTAAGCTGCAGATCTCACTAAGTAGCTGCGGCTGACTGTGAACCTGCGATCCTCCTGTTTCAGCCTCCCAAGTACTGGGATTATAAGCATGCACCACCACACTGGCTATGAAGTTTTTTTTTTTTTTTGTACTAGGAATTGAACCCAGGGATATTTTACCTCTGAGCTATACTCCAACCCTATTTTATTTATTTATTTATTTATTGGTATTGGGGATTGAACTCAGGGGCATTCTACCTCCAAGCTACATCCCCTGTCCTATTTTTTATTCTTTATTTTGAAACAGGGTCTCACTAAATTATGAAGAGCCTCACCAAGTAGCTGAGGCTGGCTGTAGCCTCCCAAGTACTGGGATTACAAGTGTGTACCACCATGCCCAGCTATTTATTATTATTATTATTATTATTATTATTATTATTTTATTGGTACTGGGGATCAAATCCAGGGGCATCCTATCTTTGAGCTACACCCCAGCTCTATTTTATTTTTTATTTTGAAACGGTCTAAGTTGCTGAGGCTGGCTTCAATCCTGCGATCTTTCCATCTCAGCTTCCCAAGTACTGGGATTATAGGCATATGGCATCATGCCCAGCCGATTATTTTTTTTATTTTGAAACAGGGTCTCTCTAAGTTGCTAAGGGTCTTGCTAAGTTGCTGAGGCTTTGAAATTGTGATCCTCTTGTCTCAGCTTCCTGAGTTCCTGGGATTACAGGTGTGTGTCATCAGGCCTGGCTCAAGTAATCTTTGTGTGTGTGTACTGGGAATTGAACCCAGGGGCATTCTACCTCTGAGCTACATCCCCAGCCTATCTTATTTTTTATTTTGAAATAGGGTCTCACTAAGTTGCTGAGGCTGGTCTTGAACCTGTGATCCTCCTGTTTCAACCTCTCAAGTACTGGGACAACAGGTATGCACCGTCACACCTGTCTCCAGGTGTGAAGGTTTAACACTGGAGCAGGGGCTTACGCAGCAGCTGGAAGATCTGAGGGTCAGAGGGCAGGGCGCTGGCCTGGCCGGGGCCTCTGCCTGAAGACTTGAAGCGGTGTGCTGAGGCCACCACGGAAGCAGCTGCAGCGTCAGGGTCTCCAGACACTGCTTCCTGCACCTCAGTGGGCAGCACCGTAGCCCGTCCTTACAGAGCTGCTGTTCCTTGAGAATGGTGGCTTCCGGTCACCTCCGCCTTCTTAACCTCCTGCCACTTCCTCTCAGGGACAGATTCAAACCCAGAACCCCACAGGTAGAGAGAGTCCAGAGAACGTGGTCTCCAGGTTTTCTTGGCAGTGCAGAGGGGGCCTGGAAGGGAGAGCAGGAAGCAGATGGCCCAGCAACGGTTTCTCAGAGGCTTCACTCCTTCTGAAATCCGCCTCCCTCTTTCTCTCTCTGAAAAGAAGACCCTCGTAGCCAAGGGTCACGCCTCTTTAAGACAGGGATCATCTGTTCACAGTTAGACGACATGGAGGAGGGGGCCCTCGTGGCGGATGAAGGGGTGCTCAGAGGAGGCACTGAGCTGGGGAAGCGGCCAGTGTTGGGGGGAGACAGGAGCTCAGAGGACAGGCCTGCTGGCTCAGCCCCTTGACTGTGCCGGTCTGTTTCCCCACTTCAAGAGCTACTAAATCCTAATCTAGCTCTTGGGTTTTTGTGAGTATCTATCGAGGCAATGGTATGGCCAACAGATGTTCACTGTAGCAATATTCGCATGAGTTAAAATTCAGAAATCGCCTAAATGCTCATCAAAAATGGAATGGCTAAATTAATGGCAGAAACTATGCTATAGAATACTGTACAGCAGGTTAAAAGGATTGAGGCTGATGGTGAGGAAGAGAGCCCCTTTGCATGGACCCAGGTCGTGACGGACGACTGGCTCTTGGGACCTGCTTTTCAGCGACAATTGATCTGTCCGTTCTTTGATCTGGGCAAGGGAAGCCCTGAGTTTGAAAGGGTCTGTACTCCTTCCTCCAGGGACTCGTGTGCTTGGAACAGCACCTCTCCCCCTACATCATGCTCGGAGTACTTGGCTCCTTGGGGCTCCCTAGCCACATGGCCCGAGTCTACTTCCCCAGGGTGGACCACACTGCTGGTGGGTGCACCTCTGGCCCAGAGGGGTGCCAAAGGGATGCTGTTGGGGTGTGCGCCGAGCTTGGATGTGCAGCCCAGGGGGTCACATGTGTGCACGTGGTACCCTGGAACACAGGATACAGGACGTGGGGGGCTGCAGCCGGGGGGCTCACTCCCTCCGGTCTTCCCCTCTCCCACATTCCAGTGTGGAATGCTAAGACTCCGAGTATCCCAGCTTTGGACTTGGAATTTAGATTGCTATGTAGGTCTATTTGTCAAGAAAGGCAGATAGAATATATTCTATGTAACAGGAGGTTAGTCTGAGTGATAACTTTTATTTTTATTTAAATTTATTTTTAACAGATACATAAAAATTATACTTATTAATGGAGTACCATGTTATAGCTCCATGCGTGTACACACTGTGTAGTGTTTAAATCAGGTTAATGTATCTGTCTCCTTCAACTTGCATTATTTCGCTATGATGGAAACCTTTGAAATCTTCTAGCATTTTGCAATGTGCAGTGCATTGCTGTTATCTCTTGTCACCCTACTTTTGCAATAGCATGCCAGAACTTCTTGCTCCTGTCGGTAGCTTAGCGCCAGTGATCAACCTTTCTCTATCTCGCCTTCCCCATTGAGTGGTAACTTTTGAATATTTAGATGTATAGTCAGGGCTGCTTCTAGGGTATGAGGAAGCCAGGGCAAATATTTGCAGGTCTCTGTTCAGATAAATGATTTGTCACCCCAAATAGGTGTCGGCACCATTCTGGCAGCCCAATGGAAAGTTATCTCATAGAAGAAATATCACGCTGGTAGTTTGCATCTGTAATCCCAGTAATTGGGAGGCTAAGACAGGAGGGTTGCAGGTTTGGGGCTAGCCACAGCAGTTTAGTGAGACCCTCAGCAACTTAGTGAGACCCTGTTTCAAAATAAAAAAATAAAAAGTGCTGGGGGTGTGGCTCAGAGGTAGAACACTCCTGGGATCAATCCCCAGTATCAACACAAAACAAAACAAAACATGGCAGCCCCTGGGAGCCATCTGCTTGCCGGGCCCCTGCCTAGAACTGGCATCTGGCCATGGGTGGGGGAGGGGTTTGGGAAGAAGAGAGCAGGTCAGAGAGAGTCCCAGGTTGAGGATGGGGAGTGCGGCCCATGTGGGACCCAGTCTGGGCTTCGAGCGTCCCTCCAGGTGGGCCCTGCAGGTCCTGGCTGGCCACGGGCCCTGGAGGGGAAGGCTTTTCACAGCCTGTTCTAAGGGCAGCACTGGTGAGTCACGCATGCAGGTCTCCGTTTAAACCATTGTCCCGGGCCCCACCAATGCTCGGAGTGGACCTCATCCTGCTGCTGGTTCTACACGGCTCAGTGAGGTCTCAGTCTTGAGTTACGCTGGAGAGCAGCAGGCTCCTCTGTGGGAGCACTCTGCCCATAATCCCTCCCAAGGAGCAAAACCCCTATTCTCTGTGAGCCGCCCAGAAGCTGAGGCCTCTCCCTTCCCAGGGAGGTCCTTTCTCAGGCGAGGCTCCAGCCTCAGTGTGCCCATCCCGGACTTCCCCCTGCCGCCCTGATCCCAGCAATTTTACACTCACTGGGGATGATCCGTGAATTCCAGTCCCACTCACTGGCTGATGCAGGTGACACCGGGCCACTCTCCTAGGACTCAGTGCCACCCTCCTGGTGGGAGAGATGAAGGGGCCTCAGGTCTTCCTTCCTGGCCTCCCTCTCCTCTGTCTTGGCAGGCTTCCTGGCACTCTGCTCCTTCTGTGATTTCTCCTTTACCTGCCTCAGCCTTTCCTGCTACACCGAGGGCCTGGGGCCTCTGGAGGCAGAGTTTTGACTCTCGTTTCACCAGTGCTTAGTACTGAGTGTTTGTTGAGGGCTGAGTGCTGATTACCCGGCATCCCTGTCTACAGCCGCTCCCTGTTTTAATTAGCCGGCCCAGCCTGTCTCCTAGGGGTCCCGGCTTGGGTTTTCTGTGCACTCTGAATGCGCTGCACTCAGCCTCACCGCCTGTTGGGAGACGGGCCGGTCACTGTGGCAACAGAAATTCACGGCACGCAGCTCCTGCACCTCGGCTTGGTGGCTTGCAGCTGCTCATCTGATGGGATTTGGGGGTCATGGACAGAGTTGTTTAGATAGTTGAAGTGAGCCCAGGGTGATGCCATCCACCAGGTGCCATCCTGGCTTGGATGTCACCTTACTGAGCCCTTCCCAGAGCCTCTGAGTCAGTCCCATCCCCATTTTACAGATGAAGAAACTGAGGCACAGTGTCTTTCACATGGCCATGGTGTCAGTGAGGGCAGGGACTGACTGAAGTCCTCGGCACCATCTCCTCTCAGGTGCCAGGAACCCCAGGATTGTTGATACTCTAGTTCTGGGGTCAGGAGGGACCAGGGAAGCCAGCTGATGAAACCCTTAGCCAGCCTTCTCCTTTTGACAGGTAGGTGTTTGCTCAAAGCTTAGCAGGTGTTGTGTTGAAGGGCGACAACAGTGTGAATGGCCCTTTCCTTCCCTTCAAGTTCCTCTCTACCTGTCTTCCGTTCACCCATTCCCAAGTGTTCAATATGGCGGCACCTTCCAAGCCTTTACCTCCAGCCCTGTTTTGACTCCCAAGCAGCTAGATGGCTGAACATTTCTGTTTGGAATCTGCTACTGAACGCCCCTCTTCCTCCTCCTCCTCCTCCTCTTCCTC
>PVLC010027874.1:0-20000 GCA_004027655.1 Graphiurus murinus
TCCCAGCATTCGGGAGGCTGAGACCGGAGGATCCGGGTTCGCGGCCAGCCTCAGCTACCTAGTGAGGCCCTCCGCAACTTAGTGAGACTCGGTTTCAAAATAAAGAATAAAAAATAGGGCTGGGGGTATAGCTCGGAGGTAGAATGCCCCTGAGTTCAATCCCCAGTACCGCAAAAAAAAAAAAAAAAAAAAAAAAAAACTATAGAAAAGGCAAGTGGTAGAGTTAGTACTCCAAACTATGGATTTATCCACTGAATAACAAAAGGTCACTCTTCTAATCTAAGTTCACCAGAACATTATATATTTCTTGTCTACAGCTAAACTATTTCAGATTTACACCTTAAAACAGCTTGAGCAGAAACTGTCTCCTGGAAGTCTTTAGCTTTCTGTTTAAGGGTGAGAAAATCATAAATTAAGGCTGGGACAATGGGTACCTTTGTTCTCTTTTGCCTTCATGTCATGGTTGTGGCTATATTTCAACAATATTGCTAAGCTCCTGGGAAATCAAAAATAAAGGCAGAATTATGAATATAAAACCATGCCTCTAGGCTGTAGTGATAGACCTCAGAGCTAGGAAGGGAATGAGGTCAAGGCATTGGTGTCTGAGAACAGAGCAGCAGAAAGTGAAATGCAGGAAAGAGGGATTTCCATCCCTGAAAGGGCAAAGAGACAAATCTATTCCATCTTCACCAGTTTTCAAAGAGTGGAAAGACTTGTAGATACAAAATAAAACCCTCCCTGGATAGTGCTGAAGTCTCAAATCAGAGAACTAAAACCTCTAACTTATGAAAAACATCTTGGGCAGAGAAGTAGTTCATGAAAATCAACTAACAACAATTATGAGGTCTGATATCAGACTGGAAATAATGATATAATCAACCATATAATATAGAAACAAGAACAATATTTCTCTCTCCAGAGATGATTGGCTTTGTGCCTGACTAGAATAACAAGCAATATGGTAATACCTATGGTTTACTCAAGCAATCTGAGATTCATTTCCTTTGCATCAAAAAATGTCTTATAAATGTGCCTACTGTTTACACACTTCCCAAGCACATACCACTTAAAATCCTGATGTGTATACATCTTTCTCAAAATATATCAGCTTGTTATACAACCTGGATGGAAGACCATTCATGAATTCTGAAATTATTTATCGCATTCAAGTGTTACAGATCCCCTTCTATTTCAAGAGAGGACTTAACTGTTCAGAGCACAGACCCTTGAACTGAAGAGAAATGGTTTGAATTCTAGTTCCAGCAGTAAGTAGTTCAGGGTCCCAACAGCAATTATTGAATCTTTGCCTACCTCATTTTCTCATCTATAAAGTGGGATGAATAAGCCCTGCCTTTGTAGACAGGACCATGGTATATTGTTGGACACACTGTACATCCCTATTCATAGAAGTAAAAGAAGGGACAAAGGAAATTCAAAGTGCCTGACTCCAAGTTAGCGTTGCCAAGCGCTAGTTAGTAATGTCATGCCTTGAGGACTCAGACATGGATCCTGTCCTCAAGGAGTTTATAGGGGAGAATGGAAATCTAGGCAGAAAAGACAGTACTTAAGACAACTGTCGACACAAATAAAGGACAACTGGACCTGGGGAGAAGGTGGCCATTTCCAGCTAGGAAGACTACCTGGCAACTTCTATTTGTCACATGAAACATTTCTAAGACGTGTCATATTAAAGAAGGCAAGCATCCCACTCCCTAGCTTGCACATATAAAAAAAATATGACCTTTCACTTTCTGTGACTAGTTAATCTCATTTATCATAATGTTCTCCGGGGCCATCCATTTTCCTGCAGATGACATAATTTTGTTCTTCTTTATTCCTGAGTAGAATTTCATTGTGTGTGTGTGTGTGTGTGTGTGTGTGTGTGTGTGTGTGTGTGTGTGTGTGTATATATATCCCATAATTAGTAATCCATTCAACTGTTGATGAATACCTAGGATGGTTCCATAATTTATCTTTTTTTGTGTGTGTGTGTGTGTGTGGTACTGGGGATTGAACCCAGGGGCATTCTACCTCCGAGCTACACCCCCAGCCCTATTTTTTATTCTTTATTTTGAAACCGAGTCTCACTAAGTTGTGGAGTGCCTCACTAGGTAGATGAGGCTGGCCGCGAACCCGGATCCTCCGGTCTCAGCCTCCCGAATGCTGGGATTACAAGCGTGCGCCACCACGCCCGGCTTGTTCCATAATTTATCTACTGTAAACTGTGCTGCTATAAATGAGGAGAAACCCCAGTGATGGAGAGGGACAAAGGAGGGGTGGGAGGGAGAATTAATGAAGGAAACACCTCCATTGATGTTGTATACATATGTAAGAATACCAATGACAATTTCAATATCATGTATGTGAAAGAGGAAGGAGCGGAGAGGAAGCCGGGGCAAAGCTCTAGTGCATGTATGCATGTATACATATCTAGTGCTGTGTGCATGGATGTTCCTATCACTGAACTACATTCTGATGTGAGACTACAATGCACCAACAAAACTATACTTTAAAAAACGAAGGTAAGCTGGGCATGGTGGCACACGCTTGTAATCCCAGCATTCGGGAGGCTGAGACCGGAGGATCCAGGTTCGCGACCAGCCTCAGCTACCTAGTGAGGCACTCCGCAACTTAGTGAGACCTGGTTTCAAAATAAAGAATAAAAAATAGGACTGGGGGTATAGCTTGAAGGTAAAATGCCCCTGAATTCAATCCCCAGTACTGCAAAAAATAAAAGAAGAAGAAGAAGAAGAAGAAGAAGAAGAAGAAGAAGAAGAAGAAGAAGAAGAACAACAACAACAACAACAACAACAACAACAACAACAACAACATAAATATTGTTCAGGGGCTGACAAAATCAAAGGTTAAAATACCAGAGTGCAAAAACTAATCATTGTGAATATCTATATTCAGCACTAAGCCCTTCATCATCAGATGCACAGGTGCCCTGTGTCACACTCAGATGTCCACAAAACAGCAAAAGTCGCAGCAAAAGCGATCTGAATACCTTTGGTGAAGCACTCATTCTTACCCACGACCTGTCATGTTTTCTGATTTTGTGTGTAAAACTCTCCGTCTCTCAGGATGAAACTTTCCTGCAGTAGAGAAGGAAGAAGTCAGCTTAGAAATGCAGCTGCTTACTCCAGTTTGAGAACAACGTGCCCCTGGAGAGAAGAGTTCTGACTAAGGAGAACAGGCACAGTGCGTACTCAAAGAGGAAGCTTGGCTTTCATCTCCACCCCCTGGATTTAGGTTCCTTAGTCCTTTAATGTATAGGTTTAAGACTAATTCAGCACAAGAAGGAAGGCTATTGCCCTATTTTAATTCCCCTCAGTATGTAACTTCCTATGAATTAGTGAAATATAAGTAACATTTCTAATTGCGTGACAAAAATATTCCACACAGCAACTGCTCTTAATAATAGACTTACAGCTAGCCATTTCATTACCTGATAATTACCAGATCATTAGAGCAAATAATATATCCTTGTGGGATTAACTTATGGCAGTAATTTCGGAGAAAAGAATAGGAAAGCTCTCTTAAAGTTACCAGTAGGCAAAGCAAAATTAGCTATTGAACTAAATAAATATAAATGTACTTTTTTAAAAGTAAACAGTGCACAGTGATATTTATAGCTAATTCTGCATCACAGAATCAAAAAGGAAGTAGATGACAGGTCCCACTCTGTCATTTTCCAGGTGAAGTAGTAAAGTAAAATTACCTCCCAGGGCTAACAGGGCTCAAGGTAGTCAGGACAAGCAGATGTCTCCCACCCTTTATTTCAAAGCTCCTTTTTAATCATAGCACCCTCTGAGTGCAATACAGATTTAATTTTTAAAGTCTTCATTGCCTGGACAATTTAGAAAATGCAGAGCTAGTTAGTTGGACTTTCTAGTTAAGCTGGGTTTGGAATAAAAGCTATTCTTTTCTGGTTTATAATTTAATAATGGCTGGAGAGGCAAGATTTTGACAAGTCTTACTCTTTTTTTTTTTTTTTTTTTTTTTTTTACGGTACTGGGGATTGAACTCAGGAGCATTTTACCTCCCAGCTATACACCCAGCCCTATTTTTTATTCTTTATTTTTGAAACAGGGTCTCACTGAGTTGCGGAGTGCCTCACTAGGTAGCTGAGGCTGGCCGCGAACCCGGATCCTCCGGTCTCAGCCTCCCCAAATGCTGGGATTACAAGCGTGCGCCACCACGCCCGGCTCAAGTCTTATTCTTGATTCTGGACAGCCACAGCAGCCTACAACAAAGTTCTTTTACTCCACCTGGCCAAGCGCTCCTCAGTCTTCAGATGGCAACTTAAACACCCCTTCCTCAGCCCAGCTTCAGACTAGGTGAGCTCCTCCTAACTGTATATTATTATAGTCCTGTCTCCTAGGAGGAAATCACATCTTTTTTTTTTGGTGGTGGTACTGGGGATTGAACCCAGGGCATTCTATCACCAAGCTATATCCCTATATCCCTAACCCCTACCTAGCCCCTTTTATTTTGAAACAGAGTCTCACTAAGTTCCTGCACATTGGCCTTGAACCTGTGATCCTCCTGTCTCAGGCTCCCAAGTACTGGGGTTACAAGCATGGACCACCATGCCTGACTCACCTCATATTTTTAATTAACCATTTCATTTTTGTTTTTCCTCATTAGGCCATTAGACCATTTCCTCATTAGACCATGGTCAAGTTCTCAAACTTGACCATGCACCAAGTAAGACCAATCACCTGGGTGACTTGTTAATTACAGATTTCTGGGCCCTACCCTTGGAGTTTCTGACTTAGTAAGTTAGGCTGGGGCCTGAGAATTTGCATTTCTGACAAGATCCCAGATGATACCGATGGTCCAGGGACCACCCTTTAAAAACCACAGAGCCAAGCCAGGCATGGTGGAGCATGCTTGTAATCCCAGCATTCGGGAGGCTGAGACTGGAGGATCTGGGTTTGCGGCCAGCCTCAGCTACTTAGTGAGGCCCTCTGGAACTTAGTGAGACCCTGTCTCAAAGTAAAGAATAAAAAATAGGACTGAGGGTGTAGCTCGGAGGTAGAATGCCCCTGGGTTCAATAACCAGTACCGCAAAAAAACACAAAGCCAGACGTGGTGGCACACACCTGTAATCCCAGTACTTGAAAGGCTGAGACAGGAGGATCACTGGTTCAAAGGCAGCCTCAGCAACTAGTGAGACTCTCATCAAACTAGTGAGACTCTGTTTCAAAATAAAAATAATAGGGCTGGAGGTGTAGCTAAGGGGTAGTGCCACAACTCCTTAACCGTTGGATCATGAGCAAGGCTCGGTCCGGTGGAATCCTGCAAGGAAGATGCTTCCAAGAAAGGATACGTGGCATATCCTGCTTTACATTATAGTATATTCTGGGAACATTGAGTACGTCAAGTCTTGTTTTTACACTTATTATTAAAGAAAGTTTCTTTAAAAACAGGTGGTGGCCAGTTGGATAACAACCTCTTGACGTTAGCGAAAAAACAGTGCCTTCAGACAAACAACCTAAGAATTCTCTGATCACTTACGAACATTAGTCAGGAAACAGGCTCTGCAAGGTAATTCGGATATAATTGCTAATCAACCTTATGTTCTCCCTCAGCACACAAATATAGAAAACAAAATCGCTAAGCCAAAGAGATTTAGGTCTACAATCATATCTGTGGGTAAAGAAGGCTATAAGAATGTGGGTATCTGGTACCCCTTTATGGGGTCAAAGCACAGACAGCCTTTACCAACTCCCACAGTGTCTCTCTAGAGCTTCACAGGACACATTAATAAAGACAGACTATAGTTGACAAAAAGAACAGGTGGTTTACAAAAAACTCCCTAGCTTAGACCAATGTACACAGGCCTATTCCTCGTTAATCTTTAACACTGCTTTGTACCAGAGTCAAAATAAAATCATTATATACTGATGTAAAAACCTTTAGAAAAACAAAACAAGTTTGCTATCATCAAACTGTCAAATGACCTGTCCATAAGCTTCCCTGTTCTATGTGCTTCACTGCTGTATGAAAAGTATAAAAATAGCTACTTGTGAACAATAAAGTAGATACGCTTCATCACTACATTTGGTATACATATTCTCACGACCTCGTCTCTTTCCCCACCTGTCGACGGACCCCCGACTCCTGCTAGGGCTGGACCCCGGCAGGGTAGAATGCCCCTAGTTCAATCTTCAGTGCCAAAAAATATAAAATAAAGTAAAAAATAAAAACCACTAAGCCAGACTATACAACCCACAAGGGAAAAGGCCAGGTCTGTCTTATTCATTGCCTAGCATAGCACCCTGTACATAGCAGGTTCTAAAAAAAATATTTGATAAATGGAAGTTTTTCTCTCTAGTCAGAAAGTTATGGCTCCACTATAACATTAAGGAAAGGTTGGTCAAATAGGGCATATAGGAACTCTCTTTAGTGTCTTTTCAATTTTTCTATAAACCTTAAATTATCCCCTCCAAAACAGCTGTATAATGCCCAGCTATATACATAGCCAGGCGTGACTTTAGAATATACTCTGGATGTTTATTCCATTTCTAATAGGAACTGATGAAAACTTTTCTTGGTCTTTGCCTCTTTCTGGGGAATGCAGCATGCAATTGAGTCCGAGGTAATTGAGCATTCAGGGTTGGCTGGCTTCTAGTAAACACCGCACCAGTCCTGGACCTGTAATTGTGGCAGACCCCTCTGACTTCAACTCCCCTGTACCAAAGTAAGAACAGATGTGCACCTGGATGATGCTTTCCATTATTCAGTGGAAGTATCCTAATCATCAGTAAATTACTTCCCGAGTGCCTTCTGTGAGTGTGCATGGCCTGACTTATACAACAGCTGAGACAGCAGCCACCTGTCGGATGGAGGATTTACAGGTTCTGAGAAGGCTTCCCAGCTTCCAAATACCCCTCCACCCTCCCTAGCTCAACCTGCCACTGGGCTGGGATTTCCACCGAGAGAGAAACCACCGTTAGCTTTCCAGTCTTTCCTCTCCATGAGACACCTGTTAAAATGCCAATATGGTAGCATTTTCAAACATTATCCATCATGTGGGTCCCAGATGGGATTCATTTATGAGACTTCTTTCCAGTTTGACAGCCAGCCTGAGGTGCCATGCTTTGTTTGGGGAGTGAGATTGCAAGATGCACCCCTGGATATAGAACCTCAGGGCAAGGGACACACAGGTGAACTGTTTCTGGGTCACAGGCTGGCCAAAGGTCTTAGAAGAGAGTAAGTACTTGGATGAAAGACACGAGGTTGTTGGCCAGCGCTGGGACTCTGTGTTCATTTTCAGTGATTCTCCTACAAAGCAAAGATATGATTCTTGCCTTCAGCCCAAATGCAAGCCAAAGTTCAGAGAAATTAATAAGTAATACTTATTAGAGTGGTCCAAAGGCTGTGCTTTATAAATACCTTCCTTCATTTAACACTATGCCAATGATGTTATCTGGTTAAATCCCCCTAATACCTTGTGAGGTAGCTTTTATTGTCCACCTTTTACAGCTGAGAAATTAAGACTCAGAGAACTGAAATGACTTATCCAAGTTCCTACCCCAGGTAGAATAAACCATGTCCTTTCTCTCTCTATTCAACATATAATTAAAATGGATCCATATTGATCATGCTAAAACTATGATCTATCTGAACCTGTCTCTTTCTGTCCTTTGGAAAGATAGTATCCATTGCTGGGCCTCAGATTCTGTGCCTCAAAAGTAAAGCATCAACTACAAAGTAAACACAACTTCAGTGCTAACTGTTATTAACATTACTATTTTTATTTATTTTTTCATGACTAAAATAACTTCCTTTCTGTTTCAGTTGTTAATTTCATTCGGAAACATATTTCGTAATGTCCTCCAATGAACAAATGGATCAAGAAAATGTGATATACACAAAGGAATACTATTCAGCCATAAAAAAGATAAGGTTTTTTACATTTGCAAAATGAATGAACACAGAAGACATTATGTTAAGTGGAATAAGCCAGGCATCTGAGAACAAATAACACATGATCTCCCTCATGTGTGAATTCTAAGAGTTGATCTCACAGAAGTAATGAGTAAAGCAATGGTTACTGGAGGGAGGAACAAGGGGAGCGAAGAGGTTGGTCAACATATACTAAGTTACAGTTAGAGAATAAGTTATGTTGTTCTATTTCGCAGTAGAGTAACTACAATAAAAATTAAAAATAATAATAATAATAATAATACATTAGTATTATATGCTTCAAAATAGCTAGAAAAGAGGACTGTGAACATTTTACCACAAAGAAATGATAAATCTTTGAGTTGATGTACATACAAAGTGCCCTGATTTGGTCATTATACAATATATACATCAAAATATCACATGCTAACCCATGATACTGTACCACTCTATATAAATTAAAATAAATTAAAAATAAATTCAATTTGTGTATGTGTGTAGAGTACTGGCGATTGAACCCAGAAGCCTTCTACCTCTAAGCTACATTCCCAGCCCTATTTTATTTTTTATTTTGAAACAGCGTCTCCCTAATTTGCTGGGCTGGCCTTGAACCCTCAATCCTCCCATCTCTGCCTCCCAAGAACTGGGATTACAGGTGTGTATCACCACACTCAGCTAAAAATAAATTTCTTTAAGACTGTGTTTCTGGCCGGGCGTGGTGGCGCACGCTTGTAATCCCAGCATTCGGGAGGCTGAGACCGGAGGATCCGGGTTCGCGGCCAGCCTCAGCTACCTAGTGAGGCACTCCGCAACTTAGTGAGACTCGGTTTCAAAATAAAAGAATAAAAAATGGGGCTGGGGGTGTAGCTCGGAGGTAGAATGCCCCTGAGTTCAATCCCCAGTACCGCCAAAAAAAACCAAAAAAAAAAAAAAAAAAAAGACTGTGTTTCTGTTCTAAGAATAAAGGAAAGAGTGATGGACCAAGAAAGAGAAAGCCTCTGACCTTCAGGAGATTCGTGGGGGAAACAATACATAAGTAAAATAAGATCATTACAGATGGTGACACGTGCTAGGAAGAAAATAAGAGACATGAATACTATCAGGAGCTGGGGGAGGAACTTTGGAAAAGTGATGAGAAACAGTCTCTCTCAGGAGTATTTAGGCTGAAATGTGAATGAACACAGGGTAAGGCATATTGGGTAGAGAATTTGCAAGTATCAGGATCCAGAGGTGCAAAGGGGCTGGTCTAGAAGAAAGAAAAGCTACTTGGGAAGGATGAGCATGAAGAAAGAGAGGCAGGAAAGGCAAAGAGAGCCTGAGGGTGCAAGCTGCTGTCATCCTGGTAGAGTCTGCAGATCATCCAAAATGCAAAGAGGAGCCGGGCGTGGTGGCGCACGCTTGTAATCCCAGCATTCGGGAGGCTGAGACCGGAGGATCCGGGTTCGCGGCCAACCTCAGCTACCTAGTGAGGCACTCCGCAACTTAGTGAGACTCGGTTTCAAAATAAAGAATAAAAAATAGGGCTGGGGGTGTAGCTCGGAGGTAGAATGCCCCTGAGTTCAATCCCCAGTACTGAAAAAAAAAAATTGCAAAGAGGAGATACTAGACAGTTTTAAGAAGGGGAGTGATCTAATCATATGATCTGACTTTGTTTTGATTTTGTTTCTTTCTTAAGTCACTTTTGGCTGTTCGGTGGAAATGAGATGAAGGTGAAAGTAAAACTACGAGATCTGTTGGGATGTTTTACAGAAGTCAGATCAAAACTGGTTGATTAAGTGGATATCAACATTGCCACATATTTAGGACATAAACCCAAGGGACTTAGATATCATGGAGTCAATGAGAAAAATAGAAAATTCTCTTCCGGCCTAACAGCCTAGCATGTTGGTTTGAGAAACCAGGTAAGGACACAAAGAAAAGGAGGTTCTGGAAGTAATGATCTAGCAAACATTCAAGCTGAGATACCAAGTAGAATAATCAATATAAAATCTAGAGCTAAAAAAAAAAAGAAAAAGAGAGGACTGGGGTTCCGGCAAGAGGGAAACTGAGAGAAGCCGCAGATCTCAGCCGCTGTAAAACTCAAAATGCAACTGCTATGAAAGCAGCTTCTTGATAGGAAAAAAAAAAAAAAAGCAGTGAAAAACTGAACAGAGCAAAAATCAGAAGGTAGAGCCGGGAAGATCAAAAGCTCAAAAGCTCCCACT
Organism: Graphiurus murinus; assembly: GCA_004027655.1. NCBI lineage: Eukaryota > Metazoa > Chordata > Mammalia > Rodentia > Gliridae > Graphiurus > Graphiurus murinus. The sequence goes on from PVLC010027874.1 coordinate 10,122, forward strand.
AGCAACGCACAGGTTGCTCGGCACCACACGCTCCAGCAGGCTCTGGCACCAGCGGCCAACCCAAGTCGCACCAGGGGACTTGCGTGGCACCTGTGGTTCTGCACCAAACAGGCAGTCCTGTGTGGCACCGGAGGACCCATTCCCCACCGCCAGACCCGTGTGGCACTGGCAGTCCCGCTTGGCACCTGTGGACCTGCACCAAGCCGGCAGATAGACACCAACAGCCAGCCACACCATCTTTACCTGGCCTGCTGCCACTGTGCATTTAAGGGCCTCCTGCAAAGAAGCCGGAGAGACCTGAGATGGGCTAAGCGGCTGCAGATCTCCACATCCTAAGCCGGCGACATCCTGCTACAAATTCGTCAGAGATCTAAATGATTGGCTGCACCACTGGACCCTCCAGCGGTGGCGGCAGCAGCAGGTGACCTCTCCCTCTAGACCCAGCGCAGCACTCAACCTTAGGTCAACAGCGTGGCCGCAGGGTCTCCTGGCAAACAATAGACCTTGGAGGTTTGAGACTACAAAGTCCACCCCTCTAATGGCTAGGTTAGAGCAGACACATGAAAGAGGCACAGAGTCATTATGGGACTTCCAGAGACCCGCCACCTCTGGAGACAGAGGCAAGCACAGAGCCCAGGGTTTACGCTGGGTCCAGCCCCAGTGATACCCGCCACCTGCACAGACAGAGAGTGGCACAGGGACCTCCCCTGTGGAGAGCTCAAAGACTCAAGTGTGCCTGGGAGAGGCACTGGCAGAGAGACACATCAGGTCAGGGTCCTAACCACTGGAGCATGTTTGAAAATCTACTATAGTGAGCAGACATTAAATGGCTGAAAATATACAAGCAGACCCAGGAGGACTGCAGAGGCAAAGTCTGGTTTGTACTTGTATATTTGCAGGGTTGCTGTGTTTTATTGTTGTTATTGATGTTGCTGCTACTATAGTTGTTGTTTGGTTTTGATTTTTTGCTTGTTTGGTTGGTTGTTATCTTTCTTTGCTCTCTTCCCCATCACTTTTACTAGCTTCCCCCACTCTTTCTTATCTACTCTCTTTTCGTCAACCATTTTTTCTTTCTTCTCTTTGTCTTATATTAAATACATTTCATATCACAACAACTAAACACCTGACACTGACTGCTAGAATCCCCTACATATTCACTATCTCTAACTTCCACCATATATTACCCCATGACACTCAAATCTTCATTCTACTCGATCATATCTTCTACTTTATGCTCTCTTTGCACCCATCACTCCAGCTTTTCACCTCTCATCCAACCTTCACCATTGAATACAACAAAACTTGCCCTTGTATATAATAGCTAACACCTCTAAATCCCTACCGTTGAGATTGGACCAGAGAGGTGAACCACCAGAAAGGACTTCCCAGACACCAGCTGGTACAAGAAATCACCCAACACTGCATGCATCGACATTTAAAAATGCACAGGGCACCACCTGTTCCCTTCACACCGCTGAGCTGAATCCCGACAACAGAAGTGACAGACAGGACCCCAGATCTTAACAGCTGAAACCCATCAATGTCACTATTGCAGCTGACAGAAAGAGCCCCAGGGTAACTGCAACAGATGACCTATAGGTAGAACAAAAGTAGTGAGAGTAGACACAGTTCTCAAGGCTGGTCTCAAAGGGTGATAAAAACACAACAGAGAACAGAGAATAACCTTACGGTAGAGGCTAATCAATGCAAGGCATATTTAGTGGTAAATATATACCTCCACAATAAGATACTATTAAGAGTTAGAAAATAGACATAAGAAGCCAATAGACTGAGAGAAAGCTAGCAAGAGAAACAAAGATATAAACTTAAGAAACTAGAAATTGTGGGAAGGAAGAATGGCAAGGAAACAATGAAACCCCACAATAACAGTGGAACATGGAATTACAGAGATTGCCAGAAGAACAATTCAGATCTTTAGTAGAATAGAAACTATACAGGATTTCCAAAAAGAATTCTGAGAGAGCCTGAAAGAAATGAAGGAACAAGTAAAGAATCTGACACACTGAACAGGAATCAAAAAGAAGCTTTGAAGGAAGTAAAGGATATAAAGGATGCAATAATTTAAGTGAAGGCATCAATACAATCTGTGAACAGTAGACTGGACCACATGGAAAACAGAATCTCACTCTTAGAGGATGACCATTCCAAAAATGAATGCATAGTATATGATTTTGAAAAAACAATTCAACAACATGACTCAAACATTGACTAGATGATCTGGACCAATTTTACAAGAGCTAACCTAAGAATTATAGGCATAAAACAGGGAATAGAAGTTGGAATCAAAAGAATCAACCATCTTTTCAAAAAAGTTATAGCAGAAAATTTTCCAAGCCTAGAAAAATAGGTTGATACACAGGTACAGGAAACATATAAAACCCCATTTAGGCAAGATCAAAGAAAAGGTTCACCACACCATATAATAATCAAACTGACTAATGTAGAGAACAAGTAAAGAATCTTAAAGGGACGAAAGTAAAAGACAAGATGACATTCAGAGGAAAATCAATTAGAATCACCCCAGACTTCCCAAGCCAAGTTACGGAAGCCAGGAGGGCCTGGAATAACATATTCCAAACTCTGAAAGACAGCAACTTAGAGCCAAGATTTTCCTATCCAGCAAAACTATCTCCCAAAATAATGGGGAAACAAAAACCTTCCATGACAAACAAAAACTGAAAGAGTTTATGTCTTCCAAACCAGCACTAAAGAAAATACTTAAAGAGATTAACTACAAAGGAGAACTAACAAACATCAGAATCAGAGAAACAATAATTTCCATCAAGCAAACAGCTAAACAGTGAAAACAAACACTATCTTAAACAGAAGTTAAAACTCAAAATGTTAGGAATTAAAAATCATCTCTCAGTAATCATGCTGAATATAAATTACCTCAACTCCCCAATAAAAAGATATAAGGTGGCAAAATGGATTAAAAACCATAATCCCTCTATATGCTGCCTGCCAGAAACACACCTTACAAGTAAAGATACCCACATACTAAAGGTGAAGGGCTACAGCAAGGTGGTCCATGCCAATGGAACTTGAAGACAAGCAGAAGTGACAACTATGATATCAGAAAAATTAGACTTCAAGCCTAAGCTCATCAGAAGAGACAAAGCATGACATTTTTTACTGGTAAAAGGAACAATTTAGCAAGAAAAAGTAACAATAGTCAACATTTATGCCCCAAATATAGATGCAGCTACTTTCATAAAATAAACTCTTTGTGATATTGGGTCAAACATAGATCCCAATACAATAATACTAGGAGACTTCAATACTTCTCTAATATCACAAGACCACTGTTCTAGACAAAAGGTCAGTAAAGATGCCTCAGACCTAATGAACACTATAAACCAAATGGACCTGTTAGACACACACAGAATATTTCATCCAACTACAGCTGAATTCACAGTTTTCTCAGCTGCTCACAGAACCTTCTCCAAAACATACCACATTCTGGGCCACAAAGCAAGCACTAGCAAATTCAAAAAATGTGACATAATGCCCTGCATCTTTTCAGACCACAATGAAATGAAACTAGAAATCAACTATAAGAAAATCCAGACTAACCACATAAACACATGGAGACTAAACACCACACTGCTGAATGAAGAATGGATCATAGAAGAAGTAAGGGAGAAATTAAGAAATTTCGAGAAACAAACAAAAATAGAGACACAACATATCAAAACCTGTGGGACATCTTGAAAGCAGTACTAAGAGGAAAATTCATACCACTGAGTGCCCACATAAGAAGAGCAGAAAACCACCAAAGAAACAACCTAATGACACATCTCAAAGCTCTTGAAAAACAGGAACAGTCTAACCCCAAAGCAATAGAAGACAGGAAATTATTAAAATCAGAGCAAAAGTCAATGAAGGAGAGAATAAAAAAAAATCAACAAAACCAAAATCTGGTTTCTTGAAAAAATACACAAGATAGATAAACCACTAGCCAACCTAATCAAAAGAAAGAGAGAAGATTATCAGAAACTACTCCAACAAAACAGAAAATCAAGAAATTAACGAATTTCTTGACACATACAAACTTCCTCAACTGACTGAAGAAGATAGAGAAAAATTAAACTGACCAATCGCAATCAAAGCGATTGAATAATCAATAGAGTCTACCACCAAACAAAAGCCCAGGCCAAGATGGTTTTCCAAGTGAATTTTATAAAACCTTTATAGAAGAGCTAATCCCAATACTCCTCAATCTATTTCACAAAATAGAAAGAAATGGTACTCTTCCAAATACATTCTATGAAGCCAACATCACATAATACCAAAGCCAAATAAAGAAAGCTCAAGAAAAGAAAACTACAGGCCTATATTGTTGATGAACTTGGACGCAAAACTGATAAACAAAATACTAGCAATGCGCATTCAAAATCACAGTAAGAAAATTATTCACCATGATCAAGTTGGGTTCATCCCAGGGATGCAAGGCTGATTTAACATGAAAATCAATACATGTAATTCACCGAATAAACAGAACCAAAGACAAAAATCACATGATCATTTCAATAGATGCTGAAAAAGCATTAGACAAATCAAACACATGGTGAAAACACTGCGGAGAATCAGAATAGAAAGAACATACATCAACATCATAAAGGCAATACACAATAGGCCCACAGCCAACATTACATTAAATGGGAAAAACTGCAAGAATTCACACTAAAAACAGGAACAAGACACGGATGTCCATTATCACCACTTCTGTTCAATATAGTACTTGAGACTCTAGTCTGAGCAATAAGGCAAGAAAAGGAAATCAATGGAGTACAAATAGGAAGGGAAGAACTAAAACTGTCCCTTTTTGCTAATGACATGATACTATACTTAGAAGACACAAAAAAACTCAAAAGTCTTATAGAACTGATCAACAAATTCAACAAAGTATATGGATACAAAATCAATCTTAAAAAGTCAGAAGCTTTCCTGTATGTCAACAATAAATCCACTGAAAAAGAAATTCAGAAAACATTTACACTCATGATATCACCTCCAAAAATGAAATACCTAGAAATAAACCTAACCAAGGAGGTAAAAGACTCTGCAAGGAAAATTATAAAACATTGAGGAAAGAAATCGAAGACCTTAGAAGATGAAAAGATCTACCATGCTCTTGGATAGGCGGAATAAATATCATCAAAATGGCTATTCTTCCAAAAGTGATCTACAGATTCTATGTGATACCCATTAAATTACCAAGATCATTCCTTACATAGAAAAACCAGTCCTTAAATTCACTTGTAACAACAAAAAGCCCAGAATAGCCAAAGTAGTTCTCAGCAACAAGAACCATGCAGGAGGCATCACAATACTTCACTTCAAATTGTACTACAAAGCCACAGTAATAAAACAGCATGGTATTGGCACATAGACCAATGGAGCAGAATAGAAGATTCAGAAACAAACTCACACACTTACAGTCAATTAATTTTTGACAAAGGAGCCAAAAACATACACTGGAAAAAAGATAGCCTCTTCAACAAATGATGTTTGCAAAACCGGTTAACCATATGCAGAAAAATGGAAATAAATCCCACTTTCTCACCCTGCACAAGAGTCAATTCAAGATAGATCAAAGACCTGGAAGTCAGACCAGAGACCTTGCAGTTACTTTAAGAGGTCATAGGGCCAACAGTTCAACACATAGGCACAGGTAAAAACGTTCTCAACAAGACCCCAAAGGTACAAGAAATTAAAAGGAAGATCAATACGTGGGATTGCATTAAACAGAAGAGCTTCTGTGCAGCAAAGGAAACTATCAAGAACCTCAACAGACAACAGAATGGGAGAAAATTTGTACCAGCTACTCCTCCGATAGAGGACTGATATCCAGAATATACAGAGAACTCAAGAAACTTACCACTAAGAAAACAAATAACCCAATCAAAACATGGGCAAGTGAACTAAATAGAAAATTCACAAAGGAAGAAATTCAAATGGCTAACAAATGTATGAGGAAATGTTCAACATCATTAGCAATCAGAGAGATGCAAATCAAAACTACCCTGAGATTTCACCTAACCTCAATTAGAATGGCAATCATCAAAAACACAAACAACAACAAATGTTGGCGAGGGTGTGGAGAAGTGGGAACCCTAATACATTGTTGGTAGGATTGCAGATTAGTGTAACCACTTTGGAAAACAGTATGGAGGATCCTCAGACGAATGGGAATGAACCTACCATATGATCCAGCAATACCACTTCTGGGTATCTACCTAAAAGAATGGAAACCAAACTATCAGACCAACGCATGTGTATCTATGTTTATAGCTGCACAATTTACCATTGCCAAACTATGGAACCAGCCAAGATGTCCATCACCAGATGAATGGATTACAAAACTATGGGATATGTACACAATGGAATTTTACTCAGCCATAAAGAAGAACAAAATCACATCATTTGCAGGAAAATGGAGGGACCTGGGAAACATTATGTTAAGTGAGATTAGTCAGTCACAAAAAGTAAAAAATCAAATGCTCTCCCTAATTTGTGGACTATAGGGAGGAAGTGGGTCACAGGAGGGACTCTAGATGAAGAAGGGAAGCCCTAGATGAGCAAAGAAGATGACTTCTCTGAAGGTGATGGGAGAGGGGAGGGGAAACACCCTAATGCACAGGATGTACTTTCATCAACATATCAAAGTCAATCACTAAACCAAACAGGAGAAGGGGGAGGGAATGGGGAGAGAATCAGAGAAGGGTTAAGTGAGACCTGTGTGCATGTATGCCTGTACCAGTTTGTACCTCACACCAATGTATGATACAATGCACCAGTAAAAAAAATAATAATAATAAGCCAGGCATGGTGGCACATGCTTGTAATCCCAGCATTCGGGAGGCTGAGACCGGAGGATCCAGGTTCGCGGCCAGCCTCAGCTACCTAGTGAGGCACTCCGCAACTTAGTGAGACCCGGTTTCAAAATAAAGAATAAAAAATAGGGCTGGGGATATAGCTCAGAGGTAGAATGCCCCTGAGTTCAATCCCCAGTACCGCAAAAAAATAAAATAATAATAATGATAATAATAATAATAATAATATAATAATAATAATAATGGTACTGGATCAAAAATATATGCATGTGAATCATCACTATGCAGATGTGTTCAAGCCACAGGTCCAGATGAGAACACCTAGAGAGAGAGAGAGTAGAGATGTAAAAAGGGCTCAGGGTCAAACCCAGGGAAGTCGCATCATTCAGCCAGGTGTGGTGGCACACACTTGTAATCCCAGTACTTAGGAGGCTGACACAGGAGGATCGTAGGTTCAAAGCCAGCCTCAGCAACTTAGTGAGGCTCTCCGCAACTTAGTGAGACCCTATTTCCAAATAAGAAATAAACTAGGTCTGGGGATGTAGCCTGGAGGTAGGAAGGCCCCTGGGTTCCATCCCTAGAATCACAAAAAAAAAAAAAAAATAGAATAGAATAGAATAGAAATAACCAGTCCTGGAGAATAGGCCCAAGGAATGGGGTATCACAACAGCCAAGACAGGAGGGGATCTAATCTGCTGAGAAGTCACTAAGAGGAAGGGAGAAAGGAGCCCCGTAGACTCAGCCACATGAAGGTTGTTGAAGACCAGATTTCTTGACTTAATGAAAACAGACCAAGTGGGAGGCTGAGGGGAGAGGAGGAGTAAGGAACAGAAGACAGCAAGTGTGGATAATGTTCAATTTTTTTATTTTTCTTTGAAGAGAAAAGGAATATGGTGGCAACTGGGGAAGGTGGCATCAAAGAAGGGTTTTTGTCTTTTGGTACTGGGGACTGAACCCAGGGACATTCTATCTCCACGATTGTTGGGGATGTTGGGGTCTTAGCCCTGCAGGCCCGGAGAGACCTCGCCCCAAGATGGCGCCTGGCAGAGTGCCAGAAACAGCTGACTGTTGGATGACTGTCAGACGATAGGCATCCTGGAGGAAGACTGTGCCACGTTAGAGCACATGCACCAGCACGCCAGAGCTCATGGCCCGAGAATGCTCCCAGGTGAGAGCTGTAGGGCTGCACGCAGGCACCTCGTGGCTCAAGCTCTGACTGGCTCTAAGCCTACTCCCCTTCTTGCCCCATGTTTTACTGTTTGGGTTGATAAGTAGCGTCCTCCATCCCTGAGGAGGAGGAGGAGGAGGAAAAGAAGGAGGAGGAAAAAACAGCGCCCAATAAAAGAAGCTTGAACCAGCAACGAGGGATTGTCGTCTCCTTGGGTCCTCGCGGGCGGGGGTCCAGCACGGGTGACAATACACAATAACCCCAGCTTTTTTTTTTTTTTTTTAAACAGGGTCTCATTAAGTTGCTGAGAGTTGTTTATTTCTAAGATGAAAAATAAATGGATCCTAATTATATGCAACAAGCCAGTAGAGAGGGAAAAAAAAATAATGCTAATGCTGGAGAGGAAGAGAATTGGAGAGGCAAAGACCTTAAGGGTCAGGGGCTGAATGGCATGGAATTCCAAGACACTTTGGCCTTTCTTTTTTCTTTTTGTGGTACAGGGGTTTGAACCCAGAGGCTTTCTACCTCTGAGCTACACCCCTGGCATTATTTTTATTTTAAGTTTTGGAAATAGGGTTTCACTAGATTGAAAGTCTGAGTCACACCAGGTTTCTGAGGCTAATCTCAAACCTGCGCTCCTCCTGTCTCAGGCTCCCACGTACTAGGATTACAGGTGTATGCCACCACACCTGGCTCTACAGGTTGACCTCTGAGAGCAGCAAGACATACTCCCAGGGTACATGGTAAAACAAAGTTGGCCAATACTGATATAAGTGCTAGAGGTAGGTTAGCGCCTTTAAAGTGGCTTTGGTCTTGGTGTTCTGATACGTAATAACTATCTAAACTAGGATCACAAAACACAGAAACAGATTTGTTTTTCTTCCATCTACAAAAGACCTTAAAGGTCAAATAATCCAAAGCCTTCTTTTCACTGAAGAGGTTCAAAGGAGCTCAGTAAGCGGCTTATGATCCAAGGGTTGGTAGTAACAGCACTGAGGCTGGAAAACAGTTTATCAGGATCTCCATCTTTTTGTAAAACAACAAGTTTTTCCATCCTCTGCTTTGCCCTTTCATAGAATAAAAAGTTCTCTTGGTACATTTACAAGAAGACAATATATCAACTTATATTTTTCCCCCACCTACTTGCAGTAGATAAAGTCACTGGGAATTAGCCTTTGAACAAACAAACAAACAAAAAAACACCAAAGAATGCAGCTGTGGTAGAGGTGGGTAAAGACATAAAAGCAGTTAATCTACAAAAGCTCTCAATTAAGGCTCCTAGGCTATCATTGCAAGAAAAAGCAATGTGGTATTTGCAGAGGTTTAATTAAAATATTGCCACACCCCTCTACACACTCCTTAATAATAATGCTGAAAATGTTTGATTTGAGGATGGAAATGAGCTGGGAAACATATACCAATATGCAAAGAGGCAAAGTCGGCCACCATAACACCATAAAAATTATGTGGGTTTTTTTTGGGGGGGGAGGGGATGCTTTCTCCTGAGTAACAAAACCAAACCACCTAGCACAACAACTAGCTCAAAGTAAAGGTGAACAGTCTGACAACTTTGGACCTGCCATTTCTGGTCACAGTACCTGGCACAGAAAAATACATGCCACCATGACAACGGAGGGGGAGAGGGGTCCATTCTCAAAAGATTACATACTCTGTAGCTCCATTTATATAGCATTTTCAAAATTACATAATTATAGAGATGGAGAACAGATTAGTAGTAGCAAGGAATTAAAGAAGAGCACCAGGATGCAACTTCAAAAATACAGTGCAAGGGAATTCTTACAAAATGAGGCAAGAGCACCGAATCTTGATGGTGGTGGTTGCATGAATCTA
>PVLC010027875.1:0-21492 GCA_004027655.1 Graphiurus murinus
TCTACCTCAGGTACTTAGATCCCAGCTGTAAATTTAGCAGGTTGTCCATTATCCTCAGCAGTGTAACATGTCATAGTCAAATGACAGCACATGCAGGTCTGCACTGAAAATTTGTAGAATGGACTTATTTACATTTGACAGGACAAGTGATCCTAAATTATGTCTTCATATAAGTTGAGAATTCCATCAAGTTACATTACAAATGAATAATGTGTCATAGTATCCTATAAATAATTAACGAACAAGATGAAACACCATGAATAAATTAAAAATTAAGCATAATAATTGGCTACTCATCAAAGGAAGGTTAAGCTTCATTCTAGTTATAGTGGTCAGTTAATTTTTCTAATTTATTACAGTATGAATATAGGAAATTTTCAATTTACTATACCATATTAAAAGGGTGTTTTCTTACATATTTTTGTACTAAGAAGGCTACATATACCATATAAAAGAAGATTGAAAATATTCTAAATAATAAATCTGCCCAAGTAATTGTAATATAATACTAAATATTAAACTGTCCAAATACATTAAAACATTATCATGTTAACACATGTGAAAAAATGGTTTAGGAGGATGATGATACATATTATTAGGATGAAATGCCAAATCCTTCTGTGATTACTATTCACAGCCTTTGGAAAATTATAGATCTCCAAAGATATTTTTAGTACATTTTCAGCAGAAATATATCTTCACACCCACACATCATTTTTTCTGTATGTAAATGTTTCTTGAAATTACAGGTTGCAATGAAATTATAATGGTAAAATCTCAGGTTCATGTTTTAATGGAAATAAGAAAACAAAATATAAAACATATTTGAGAAAATTAATTTTATATTCATGCTGAAATTATAAGTCATATCTCTGTGGATTTAAAATATTAATATTTCTCATACATATACCTAAGTCAGATTTAAAACTCATCATAAAATTAATATTCACTAAACTAATATATGATTTTTCTCCAATGAAACAAATTAATGGCCTTGATTAGAATGATTATCTGATATTGTACAGAATGGCCTTAGTATACTATGTGAAATTTGCATCTCAAAGAATAACATGGTATTGCAGAATTTTGCCTGATATTTATCTTTTGTTCTGGATTTTTCAACTAGTGAACAAGGAAAGCTGTTTTAAAAATAACTTCTTATGATAATATATATGGACAAGATAATTTATCTATAACACAGTTAAGCCACCTGCTTTGCACCATGGTTTTCTTCTCTTAGGATTAAAACTATTCTGCACCCACTTTAAATTATTCTGAGGGCAAATGCTCTTTTCATGAATACCAGCTGTGCTGAGTAAATGCAAATATGTGTCATATTACAATTTATTGAGGGGACGGAGCAAAAGCAAAACCTTTTGCTGTACTAATTAATTGTGAATCAGAGCTTCATCAGAGACTATTGTTTGTTGCTGTATGAGAATCTTCTAGGTACAAGGCAGTTTCACAACATGCCAATTATATAAACCTAGAGATATGAAAGAGCTAATAAAGCACCAACAAACTACAACATACTGAAAGAATGGTCATTCTAAAACACTGAAAACACTTCAATCAAAAGCTTGTATAGAGGTAGATTGTATAGTAGTACACAACAGTCCCCATAACTTTGAGTGGTGGCATCATTAGGAGTACTTTTTCATGTTGGCTGGTAAACACTGTTTCTTTAGATTTAGTAACCCATTTCAGAAAAATTTGGGTGCAGTCAAGATTTTGTGGTAAAATGCATTATTGGGGTTGTCATGTTAAAAAGCTTCAGAGGTACCATTAATATAGATTATGATTATCATTCATTAAATACAATATAAGTTCTCTGAATGAAATCTCCTTAGTCCCTGCAGTACATTCTCCATATAGCCATGTGTGATATTGCAACAAAAACAAATAATTACCTAGAGAGGTCACTTAAGAATACAGGGGTAGGAATCAGGCATGGTGGTACATGCTTGTAATCCCAGTTCTTGGGAGACTGAGACAGGAGGGTCACATGTTCAAGGACAAGTTCAGCAATTTAGCAAGGACCTCAACAAAACCCTGTTTCAAAATAAATAAAATAGGGCTGGAGATGTAGCTCAGATATAGAACACCACTGGGTTCAATTCCCAGTATGTGACCCCCCTATACACAAATTCAGGTGTAGGGGATAAAGAAATGAAATTTTCCTGGGAAAAGTTTGATAAAGCTTTACAAAGAAGATGATTCTTTTGCTAGGTGTTACACAATAACAAGTGATTTTTTAAACAGGGTGAGATGAGACAGACATTTTAGGCAGAAAACACCACATGTTCAAAGATAGCAATTAGATTTATCATTTGCTCAGGAAGTGACCAGAGATAAAGCCTGCCTAGTAGGGAAGTGTAGGAACAGACACAGACCAGGGTTAATATTGAAGGATTTTTGTGAAATATAATTGGGAGAATGAGGTCATCATTTTTGTAGTCTGGAAAAAAAAATAAAGCAGTCTGACAATAGTGTTAAAATGGAATGAAGATACTAGATGGCCTGAAACAAATCAGGAAGCTTTTCACATTTGAAGCAAAAATGATAAGGGCAGGAAACTTGTCTGTCTTTTCCGTCATTATATTTCCAGTGACAGGAATAGTGCTGGGAACCTAGAGTCGAGCTAATGAGCAGACAAAAGGAGGTATCCAAGATGAATTGAGAAAACAGAGCTGACAGGACTTGAAACTTTGAAGGTTAAGGTCAGAATACTTCAAACTACATGTTATAACAAGTAATGCTACTTTAAGTGGAACGAAGATATTGTCCCAAGTTCAATGATTGTTTATGGTCAAATTGCAATGGCCTAAGCACCCAGAGTAATCAAATGGACTCATTTTCCATAACTGTTTACAATATATTTTTGAGAATTACCAAAAAAAGGTGCTATATAGGCTTCTGTGCATTAATGATTCATCGGAAATTATTATAAGTACCAGTTGTTTTGATCTGCCTTCCATTGATTCACATGTACTGATGGAGCAAATCTCTTCTGAAACCTAGATTAAAATTCTTCATGTCCCTGGTAACCACAGCTCTGCTCTATCTTCATGAGTTTGACAAAGAGATAATTCATGTAAGTGAAATCCTGCAGGGTTTGTTGTTCTGTAAAATGGCTATCTAATTGAGCATAATGTCCAACCTGTTGTTTGAAGTTCCTATTAAATATGTATTACCTGTTTTTTATTGGTTGTCTTTTTATTATTGCTATATATACTTTTTGTTGTTTTTAAATATTATACATATCTTCTCTCACTCATTTTTGTGACTTCTAGATTTAATGTTATCCAACTTATCAACAAGTTTTTTTTTTTAATGTTGTGTTTTTGGAGTCTTTATATCTCAGAGTCAAAGAAATATTTATCGTTATGTAGTTAAAGAGACATTTTCTATTCTGGAACCTCAATTATTCCAGTTTTCACTTTTTGATCAACAATTTCCCTGTATTTAATTTTCCACATTGTGTAAATAAGAGATCAAGTTTTACCCTTTCTCTATATATCTAATCAATTTACCCAACACCAATTATATTAAACCTTACCTTTCCCCTCTGCTCAGAATATCTATCTATCCATCTATCTATCATCTATCAACCTATCATCATCATCTTTATTCCATTCAATTGATCTATGTTTTCTGTACCACTATACCAGTTCCCAATGTCATAATTACTGTACTTTATAAGATTTTTTATCACTTACACTTTTTTCAAGAATGCTTGATCTGTTGCTTTCCAATGTAAATTTTAAAACTAATTTTTTCTGAACTCAAGAAAAAAGCCTGCTGGCATTTTGCTGAACATATAAATAAATGTAGGGAGAATTGATATATTTAATGATACTGAGTCTTCACAAATATTGAGATTATGTATCACTATATTTCTTAAGATAAATAATATTCTACAGCTGTCTGTGTGAAAGTTTTACATACATTTCACAGCATTTATTTCTACTATTTTAAAAAATTTTGGTTTTGTGTAAACCTATTTTAATAATCTATCATTTATTAATTAATTATGCTTATATATTTTGCATATCAATCTTGTATCTAGTAAACTTATTATAATCAATTGTTAATTCTCAGTTTCCCATACATTTATTTACATTTTCTATATAGACACATTGTCTTAATATAATGACAGGTAAATCTTTTCATTTCTTCTATGTATACAGTTGATTTAACTATCTGATTACAGCATCTATAATTTCTAGTATAATATAAGATAGAATGATTTTAGCAGACATCTGTTTCATTTTTTGAAGAGAGACCCTTTTCTGTTTTACCTTTGAATATCAAGCTTTCTGAAGTTTGAAAAAATGGTTTATTATATTAAAGAAGATTCTTCTATTCCCAATAAGTAATGCTTTTTATGAGATGAGTTTATCATAATGTTTTTTGAATCTGTTGAGATATCATGTATAGTTTCTCTTTTATTATGTTAATATGATTAACTGATTAGTTTTAAATATAAATCTACCACAGCTTCCTATAAAAATTAACTTGCTCAAACTTACATAAGATTTTAAATAAATATTGATGATATTAAAGTATTCATTTGCATTTAGCTATAATAGTGGCATTAAATATCAACAGTATTAATGAAATTGAAACACAAGTCTATATTCCAGGGCAAGCATCATGAATATCTGCCAAAACACTTCACCTCTCTGCCACCAAAGCCATTGTTAATACAGTGCAATATTCTGGTTTAGACCATGAGAATTTTAAATGAATTTGAGATAGTAAAATGTAACTATCTACGGAAATTAGTGACTGAAAATGAAACATTAATAATTGACTAAGGAGGAATAGAAACCAATTTCCTACACTTTTTTCTTTAGTAAAATGAGGAGACTTAAGACATGGGATATGTAGAAGGGAAAAGAAGAAGGGAGATCATGAGTTCTTATTTGGAGATTTTGAAATTGAGGTGTTTCTGGAACATTAAAATGTTATTTTTTTTAGTAGACATGTACACTTTCTTTGTTTTATAATGACCAGTGCTTTCCAGATTTTACAATGAGCACATATGACTTTTATATCTAAAAATATGAACTGTGTCATTAATAAATAATTTAAATTTCTACAAATTTTAATCTAGATTATCACTCATACAATCACTAAAATAATAATTTTGTTAAAATAGTCATTGAAATAGACACTTGTTTGGCATATAAAAATACTACTAGCAAGTGAGAATATTCTGTTCTCCTATTTACTAGCCATGCTGTCTTGAAAAAGTCCACAAACTTCTTGAAGCATTCCTATCATTAATACTAGAGAATATGATAATAACATTACCTGTGACTGATGGTGATTATAAACACTGTATCAAATCAACCCATGATGATAATAAGTAACTCTTTTGTTATTATCTATTTAGTATTTAATCAGAAAGATGGACAAAGTAATATTAAGTAATCAAAAACATTCCAATGTGTTTAAGAAATGTTAAACATTGTGAATAATTGCTTAAAAGACCATTAAATTTTGGATATTACATAGCAGCATATAGGCTGAAAATCTATTGATTCTCTTTTGTTGACTTTTTTTTTAAACTTTCAAATAAATCCAACTTAACAATGATTAATAAAATGCTTTTTTCCATGGTATAAGAAAGTCTATATTCCAACATTGAGCCATTACACATACTCAAGTGGTGATTAAAGTTCTTTTTTATGTGAGGCCTTGGATTCAATCCCCAGCAAAATAAGTAGATGGATAGATAGATGAGATATACATAGATCTTTGATTTTAATTTCCACAAGATACCTCCCAGTCCCAAGGTCCAATACATTAGGTATATAATTTCAGTTATCATTGCCACTTTTAAACAAAATATTCTTGTTTCCTGAGCTAAAGAGACAAATGCCTCCTCAAGGAATGAAAGTTCTATTTATACAATTACTATAAATAATATTTCAAATGTGGATTAATAGTTTTAAGATAATTAGAATATTTAAAAATCATTCCTTATGCTACACTGAATACATTGTAATTTTTTGCCTACTGGACTATTTGTAGACCTTGTGGTTACCAAAATAATTACAATCATTGTACTACAATTGAAATTGCCAAGTTGAAAACATTTTAACATGTTTTTTGACTTGAGGAATATATTTTATTTTTAATTATGAAATAGAATGAAAAGTAAATGATAGCATCAATATTGGGAGTACAGCATAGCATGGTGTTTCAGGTGGTGGGCTTTAGATTTAGCTGTGTGACCTAACCTAGTTATTTTATTTGGTATCTTTATAGCTTGTGTAAGATATTTAATGTCTCTGTCTCTCTCCCTCAATGTTATAATTTGTAAAACATTAATTATTCCAAAATATGTGCTTAGAACATTTCCTGGCACAGAATAGTTGTCTCAATTAAAAATTGATGTTCATTGAAGCAGATGAATAAAGTATAATCTAACTTTTGAGTTGCCACTTAACATTATTATCTGAAATGAAGAAAGCATTATGATAACAGCTTCGATAAAACTGTTTCTTAAATTTCATGGCATAACACAAATATTAAAATATTAAACATTTATAAATTTTATGGTGATGGCATTATATACTGAAACATTTTATATGCATTTTAGTCTTTACAAGATTCATACCATAAAGTGTCTAGGTTGACCTGTTTACATGCCTGTTATTTAAGATTATAATAGTAAAAGGATGCTTGAACCAAATTAGTTATAAAGTTAAATGAGATCGGCCAACATCTACTGCACTATTGAAATTGAGAAGTGTAAAAATCAAAGCTCTATTCATGCATCTCATGAAATGTGTAACACAAATTAATAGATTCCATGTCAATACTAATATTTGAGTTTACATTACGTTTATTGACTAAACTTAATGCCAATGTCACGGTGTTGTTATTTTGAGTAGTAAATGCTTCAGAAAAGGTTCATGCCTGGGAGTGATTGGAAGAAGATAATACTGTGCGAAGGTAAAAATCTATACTGCATTGTGAAATCTTGCTACATTATACCACATTGATCCATTATTTAAGTCAATTATGTAAGAAAATGTAAAAAATGGCAGCAATTTGATAATTTTGCTATATGTAGTGGGATGCATCAACTAGAAAATATACAATGAATTTTAGTATTTTATACATTTATAGTTGCTACTTTGCTAGATAAAATTTTCACATCAGTTCTGAGTCTTATTTTTTATTTAAGTCACATATTCCAAAGACAGTGTATGATATGGATTTTACCAATAAATATTGTTTATAAACAATTCTATATCCTTTATGTTTGGAGAATTAACGATACACCATTCTATAAGTTTTACATAAAAAGTATAATTTCTCTTTACATATATGCATGTGCATTTGTTTTTCATTCCTAATCACTAGGATTATTTGGTCAGTGAAATATAAAAATAATACTAGCTAGTATTTATATAATGTTCCAAGTGCTTTATGTGTGCTTTTGATGTCATAATATCTATGCAGGAAAATGTTCTTAGACACAATTATAGATGAATGAATAACCTCAATGATATTATGTGCCTGGTAAAATCACAAACTTCCTAAAAGACAGGTTCATGCTATCAAGTAACACTTTATCTAAAGATTTATGTCAGCTGAGGTCCTAGGAAGGAATTAATGATATATTCAAACAGGTAATCTGAGTGTTGTGGGATAACACATTACCACTCATGGGTCCTTGGCCTCTGTGATAAAAAGAATTTTAACACGTGCCAGTCAGGAACAAAAGGCAGGTATTTATTCAGGAAAATAAGGGTACAGGTAAATGGCTTCCAGGGTATGCACAGGAGAGAGAGAGAGCTTTTCAGCCTTTTCCAGCCCTTATATCGGCTTTTCAAGAAGGGATTGGCACAGAAGATGTCCGGACCTCCTTCTCACAGGTATAGGTGGTTTGTTCAAAAGAAGGTGGGCACAGAAAAAGTTGGATTCTCCTCCTCCTCAGGTTTCAAGATGGATCTGACCTTGGCCCTGAATCTCAGGTGTCCTTGGCCCTGAACCTCAGGTGGGGGAGGGCTTCAGGGGATTAGGGTGTTGTACCTAGCTTACCAACTCTCCAGATTTTAAAACTATATTTTTCCTTTCCGTCCCAATGTCTCCTTTATGCCTAAATTTTATTCCTTATACTCTACCTCATCATGAGGACAACTAATGAAGGGATTATTTACAGGTATGTGGATGGGCTGAGGAAAACAGTGAAGGGTGGTTCAATTATCTTTGCCTTTTAACTTGGGGAAAGATAGCGGCTATAGCAATTAAAGGAGGAATACAGCAAACCTGCGGTCACGTGACTGGGACGCAACTGAGAAAATAAAGAACATGAACTTGGACACTTCCTCATGTTTCCAAGCCCAAGAATATGTCAACCCATTTGTGCAATCCAAGGGAAAAGAAGGGATCCAGAGGACAAATGGTATATAATCAGTATATAGGATATATTTGAGACAACCCCTGACAGTTTGTTAATGAGAAAGAACTCTATTTTTATTTACAAATTTTCAACCAAACGTCTTTTGTTTCTTAAGGTAGTGAATAAACTAATTAATAAATACAATTCAAAATGCATTATCTGGATTGAAAGATAGGTGAATAAAAGCATAAATCAATAGATTTCAAAATATACTCTAAGGAAACAGGTGTTTGTGCTTCCTACTTACCCCCTAGCTGTGGCTCTTTCTATCCACTGCTCACTGCCTTTATTTTTTCAGAAACTACAAATCTCACAGTGTAGCATTGTGTTCTGATGAGGTGGTAAAGTTATGAGATATTTCCTTCTGAATGTGATTTTATTTCAGGAAAAGTTTTCTCAAAAGACTAGGAATGGAACCCCCATATGACCCAGGCATGCCACTCCTCACTATCCTCTGTGTTAAAATGTACTCACATTTACAAATGAGTTTTAATATCCTAGATATAACTGATATATGAAATATAACTGATAATGTATAGTGGTAACAAAGCATGGGTAAATGTTCTTTTCATTGCACTTTTTAAAAAGTGGACCTGAAACAGAAAGTAAATTATCTATTTCTTTTAACTTCTAACTCTAATTTAACTTCTAAATCTATTGTATCACACACATTTTAAAATTTCAGGAAAGGATTTCAGATCTTATGTTACTCTTCTCCCAATTTACCTTTCCAGTTTCTTCTTTTTTTGCCTATAAATAAAGATATGAACCGTGTTTACAATTGATAGTTTTAATTTCACTTTTCCAAACTAAATCTATAAAGGAAACATTCACATAAAATGTTACATAATAATCAAGACAGCTCCATTGCATATCCTCTTCACTTTTCATATGCATTCACACTTTCAAAGACTGCTAATGACAGCTTTGCATGTGTTTTGAGGGTGACTAGCATCCAGTAATTTTCTAAAAATACACGTATTGTTAAGTTCTACTTTTCTTCTTTCAGTCTTCTGTTAGTTGTTGAGAAAATAAATTCCTTCAGTATTGCAATCTGCAGCCTGCCAAAGGAATCCTCTCTGTGCTTTCAAAATCTCATTATGTGATACTTGATGGTCTAAAATCACTTCATTTGGTGGTAACATAGCTGGTTAAAAATCAGTTATTTTAATGTGTGATGATGAGGAATAGTGTATCATTTTCTGTTTCAAATTCAGAACCTCATTAAAGACATAGGTGGCACTCTTAATATAGAAAGCATCTCAATAATTACTTTTAGGATCTTCTTTCAATTTTTAAAAATTTTATCAACACCATGGAATTTTATGTGGAAAGAAAAAAGTTTTCAATAATGGCTTCAAATGAAGGAAAACAAATTTGTATGTAAATCTTTATTCTTCAACAATTTTTGATTATCAGAATCATTTGAGAAGTTTAAATGAAATAGTAATGCCTAGGACCACATACCTAGTTAATTAAATCCATATCTGAGACATGCTTTGCATGTCCAAACTCCTTAGCACATGAACACTTAACTATCTAGTCCAAAAATATGTGGCTTGAAATTATATATCAGTAATCCACATAGAGTATAAAATTATGTTAGTTATTACACTATAAGCAAAGATTTTTCTACATGACTCTTACAGTCTTACAATTCACAGATTGCACATGAGATCTGACAAGTAACCATCTCTGATTTTGCATATTAACCGGAGTTTGAACTAATACTAATATGGATATCTAAAAAAAAAAATACACTTTATTTAGACTGAAACAGACTGATTCTATTAGGCAAGAAATAAATACTATAATAAAATGGCAAAGAAGTTTCATTTCCTTCCACATTTGTGAAATGATCATTTGTAACCTAGAATGGAAAATATAGAAAAGTGTTTATTACAAAATTGTTGTGTACTTCACTCTTCTTTCTGAGTCTTTAGTTAAATATCTTATTATGTTTATTTCATAGACATTAAAATTTTATCAGTTTATTTTTTCCTTTTCATCCACATAGTAAGAAGCACCAGTCATCAATTCCAAATTCTTATGTTATCAACAACAACAACTTA
This sequence comes from Graphiurus murinus, assembly GCA_004027655.1. Lineage (NCBI taxonomy): Eukaryota > Metazoa > Chordata > Mammalia > Rodentia > Gliridae > Graphiurus > Graphiurus murinus. The sequence continues at coordinate 10,498 of PVLC010027875.1, forward strand.
TTCTGGACGTGGTGAAAACTATTAGGAGTCTGTTCCTGGGGGAACTAACCTGAAACAGTCACAGGTAGGTGAGACAGGATCCAGTTTCTCAGAAAAAAAATGCCTTATTTTGATTATCTTTCCTATCCTAACTGTAATTCACACTGTGATATCAAATAAAATCTCTTCTCCAACTTACTATCACTGACACCTTGACAAGAAATGTTCACCTCATTCTTTCACTTCTTGCTCTGATTCCTGATTTCATTTATTGTATGTTAAAGTTGCTCTCAGCTCCAACCCAACATCCATTTCTACATCCAACCCCCAACCATGCTGATTAGTTCACACTTCTCTTGCAAGACTCAGGAAAGTTTCTATCTTTTAATTTTAGTTAATATGCATAAACATTAAAATTGTGCTATAATATTCTGTATTGACAAGTAAGACTTGTGCTTGTGATGTCATGCTTAGGATGAAAACCTATATAGCATTTTCTTTATGTTAAAGACACGATATTGGCACTACAGTTACTACCAGTTCTTAAAATGTAACATAGTATAGAGATGCTTATCATTAGCATATTTAAATCTTTCTATATTTTATTCTTTGGAAATTCCTGAAATAAACTTCCTTATGACACATGTATAAAATCATTTTTTAAAATTTTATTTGTGAAGATCTGCAGTATGATCATGCAAATAAGCAAATAGGCCCCATAGCAACTTTACAGATCTACTCAGTAATATTTGAAACATAATGAATATCTGAAACATGACAGAACAAATTATTTTCTGGAATATTTAAATGTAAAGAAACAGTGCTCCAGCAGAGTAGAAAAAGGGAAAGCAAAGAATAAGCACAGTGCATAACTCTAAATTTAAATAAAGTAAATCAAGGTTCTATTAGATAATCATATGATATAGAATTCTTTCTTTCTTTCTTTCTTTCTTTCTTTCTTTCTTTCTTTCTTTCTTTCTTTCTTTCTTCTTATTTTATTGGAGATTAAATCCAGGGGCATTCTACCTCCAATATACATCACCCTCCTATTTTAGTTTTTATTTTTAACAGGGTCTTGCTAAATTCTTGAGTGTCTCACTAAGTTGCTGAGGCTAGCTTTGATCCTGGGATCCTACTGTTTCAGTTTCCCAAGTACTGGGATTACAGGTACACATGCACTACCATGCCTGGTATCTAGAATCTTTAAGTATTTATTTGTGGAATTCAATGAAAACACATTAACAGGCATTATTTACCATGTTTAAAAAAATCCTATTTATGAATGAAGGTGTCCTAGCATATAAGCCTGTAACTCTTGGGAATTTAGGTTTGTAACTGCTACTAATACTATTTACATTAATAATTACTCATACTTTATGAAAAGTGTGTTATCAGCACATGTTTTCACCTTTTAATTTGATTGTGCTAATCATATAAAATTAGAGAATAAATCTGTTAATGATAACAGGTGTGCTTGTTAGCATGCTTAATGGGTATTTTGATTAGTTCAATCCAAAGTATGCAAACAGTTTTGATTACCTGTATACAGTACAGCTTTGTAGCAAAACTCTAAAATGAAGTCATAAAGAATTTCTGAATTGCAATTTGCAAAAATTCCTTCAGGTTAAAGCAAAGTCTCTAAGAAAAAGAGAAAAATAAAAACTGCAGGCAGTGTCATATAGAGTTTAAATTTGAAGACTGATTACCTACTTACAAAGCCTGTCAATGAGTTCAAGACGTGGCCATAGATAAAAGTTTTGAATCTTAATGTTTTTATCTTGTTTTTGTTATAATAGTATTCACACAGCGCTATGTGTTTAACTTCAAATTGAGTGGTAAATTCAACATTATTTTCAGAGTCACACAATTAAGTAATACCATTAATCCTTGTTGACAGTCAAAATTCTATAATGATTGGCTTTTCACTATGTTATATGAATAAATACTAAAGAATAATAAATTCTCCATTCTTTAATTTATTTCTACTTTACTTAAATAATACACTTTAGACACTAATGTTTCTAAGCAATTTTCACTCTTTAGAAATATTTGTTTTTATGTCTTATGTGGTTATGAAATAGTCTTTAGAGGCAAGTGACAGGCTTACTGTTATTTTAAAGCTCTGCATTTATTGCTATATTAAGCAACAATAGCTTTGCTTATTCTAAAACATCTGTCTATCAAACTCACAAGTAAATTATTGCTGAACAGTTATTTTTCCTTTTTCTTCTGTCTCAAAAGTAACATGTTAATTCAAAGAAGAATATAAGATTATATCACAAATGTTAAACTAAAACATGCTATGAACTGAATTTAACTGTAAAAGAGAAACTTGCAGTTCTACAAATAACTACCCTGTACTGAATTCTTACTTTGGACTAAGTGATACATGAAGATTTAAATCTTTATGGAAACCATATGAGATTAACTGGTAAAATATCCTGTTTTAGATGTAAGTTAATGAAACTAAAGTTCAGGTCCAGAAACATTGCCCAGTGAAACTACATTAATAATGAAAAAAAAAATGTGCTTGGAAATCCTAGTTATGTCTTTAACTTGCTTCGCAGTATATAAATTTCTCTCTCACATGAAATTGATTCACATAAACTTTCTGTTGTATAAAATATAGATAAAGGCATATCTTTCTATGTAAAATTATCAAACATATGTGGTTAAAATGCATGACATGACCATGTCTCATGATTGAAGCTAGTATCTTTTCTAGAATTTCCTTAGTAATGTATATAGAGCCCTAACAATGCAGAAGCTAAACCAAAGAAATTTTGGGAATCTACCAGCTAGAGAAGCATTATCAAATCTCTAAAATTATAACAGGTTGTAACTAATTTCTTAAGCTTGATAAGAGAACTGCTTCTAAATCAGAAATATTTTGCCAAGATCCATGGTGATTATGCTTCCACATAAGTTTGAACTGAAAATCTATGTTCTTATCATTGAGATATATTTGTCTTATGGAAAGATTGATGATTAAAAGTGAAAATGTGCTTGCCATTATCAACACATATTTGAATATTTCTCATGTGAAGAAAGAAACTCTCAAAAGAAAATATTAAAAAGTCAAGTGAATAAAGCAAAAAAAAAAAAAAGCTTACATATGTTGATCATATCATATGCAGCAAAGCTCCAAACTTTTGAGCTCCAAATTTTGAAAGATCAAGTTGGACTGGAATTTCTGCCTGAAGACCTTTTCATTTCTTGTCTTGTCATTAGGATTTATCTCTTTTCCTCCTCAGCTTCTCAGGCTCATGGCCCCCTATATCCAAGGTCTATCCCCAGACTAGATGGATACAGGACCTGCTGCTCATGTCACATAACTGTAAACTGTCCTGATCACTAGTTTGTAGTAAAAAATACCTAGACCTATCTCCAATTTTCTAATTATTTGTCCATCCTCTGTAGTTCTACAAACATCATGAGGAATAATTCAGTAGCTTTAGCTTGCATTCTTTCAAAATCTGAGAAACAATTCATCTGAGCCAAGAGATGAACTCATTGAGAGAAGTTACCTGGTCTCTTTCTATCTCCTACTTATTTTGGGCTTCAATTTTCTCTTTCAATGTTATGTATGTGTGATCAGCTCATTCTCCTTGAGAGAAAAGATTGAAGTAAAATAGGAATTCAGTAATGTTATTATCTACCACCTGCTTACATTACAACAGATGCTCTGAATAGCAGACCTGATCTTCTATTATATTGTTTCTTCTCAGTCTTAAATATCACTTTTTAAAAGTATTTTACTATGTCACTAATTTATCCAATAAATATTTTTAAATACAAGGCATTATGTGTTCATGCCTGATTGCAGTGTCATAGAGCATTAACTGGTGTAAGTGCAATGTAGTAGAAGTTCCAGAAAAAAAGGAAAGAATGAAATTTGAAGACATAATAAAGGGGAATATGATGTGAGGGAATTCAGAAGGCTTCAAAGAGGGTGTGACTTCCTAAAAACAATTATTATTATTTTAATTATACATATTTGTGGGATACATTGTGATGATTTGATCCAAGTTTATAATGTGTAATGATGAAATCAGTGTAGTTAATATTTCCATCTTCTTAAACATGTTTCTTTTTTTTTAATTTTTGGAGGTGTATTTTGAATTGGATCTGGAAAGTTTTTTCATGTTTTCCTTACTTTATGTATGTTTTGTTTTGACCTTTCAGACATTACTTGATTTTAATTATTTCATTCCAATTTTTATGTCCACCCTTCACCATGACTTATAGTAATAGTCCTTTGTACAAGATCCTTTTGACCTTATTAGGATCTTTACTATTTCTGTATACATGAGGGCTTTTTGTCTTTATTTTTCTTCCTTTATGTTTAGAACGGGTGTTCATAAGAGCAATGGTTCACTTTTCACTATACTCTCAATGTTCTTGTCCATTTGTCTGTTCCTGCAACTTATTAGCAAAAGTCACATCCTGGAGGAATCCTCAACATACACCTCTTGGTGTACTATGCGAACAACCATCCAGCTGATCTCTAAGTCATACTCCTTTCCACTTTTCAAACCCTCATGCTATTGATTATATTTCAGTTTTCTTTATTTTCAACTTCCACTTTTTACTGACATTTTTCCAACAGCAATAAACATGCCATAGTGTCTCCCTTATTAAGACAAAACCTATTAGTCAACTAGATATCACTGGTTACATTTATTGTTTTCTTATTTCTCATACCTTACCTAGAATATTCCAATTTGGATTACATTTGCATCATTTTAAAAACTACTCAAATTTTTAGTGACTACTATTTTTCTGAATTCTACTTCCAGTGGTTTAATCATCCATCAATATTCACCACAGCTTACCTTTCCATCATTACAATACTCTCATGTCTTGCCTCTAATCACACACAGATATAGTTTTTTTCTTCCACTTTTCTGTTCACTTCTGTCTTCACCATTTTCTAACTAATCATAAATGATCTAAGTTTTCAACATGTCTTCTTTAGTCTCTTTGCCTCCTTTAAGACTCTTGCTGATGGTAAGGGGGTGGTGCATCTTATTCACTCTTCACTTACTGGTTTCAATTACTATCAATACATCCACACTACTCTGGGCTTGGAACCCTATTTCCACCCCATTCAGATATTTCCTGAATATCCGCTAGAATTTTATCTGCCTTTTTGGTGGATGTGTCAAACTCAATACATGCAGAACTTGTACTCTGCAAAACTCAACTCTTCTTTGTCCTTCCTCACAGCAAAGGCACCGGTAACCACACTGGTTAAATAGACTTATTGAATGAGAATGTATTGAACATAGCTATTTTGTTTCTTCTCATATGCTGCTTGGCATTTCAGGGTAATTAAACCTATAATGATAGGATTTTGACCACTGGGAAACAAAGATGGGAGAAAAATCAAGTTTTTCCTCACTCTTATGGAATAGCCTTTAGCATTTTCTCTTTGCAAACTCCTTGGAGAATTTCTACATGAGTGCAAATATCTACAGTGCTAATTTCTATGTTCATTCAAAGATCATGCTAAATTTTAATTGATCTTATATCAAGATTTCTTTGCATTTTTTCATATCTTCCCTTACTTCATCCAATGTTTTATTATTTCCATGGCCATGAAGTTGTACTTCCAACCTAAGGCATCAGCCCTTTAATTTTCTTAAGATTTTATTTACAGAAGAATTGAGGATAAGCGATCTCTATCCCTCACTATCAAATTTTGTTCTTTGGCATACTATGTATCTGAATTCATCTGCTCTTTCTTCCCACTAACATAACTGGTTAAACCCTTCACCTTTTCTTGCAAGGGATGTTACAAAGGTTTTCTAATACCTCTTTATGCTCTCAACATTCCCCTATTTCAAATGTTCCTCATAATTCAGTTAGAATGGTCTTAATAAACTTCCAATTTGATCTTGCACTTCTCTATTTAAATGTTGTTATCATGTTTATAAAAAAAAAAAAGGCCAAACATCTTTAAAACTGCCTGTACCAATCAGCCTTGTTTTCCTCTTTCACACCATTCTTTCACCAGCACAGTGGTTAGCAGAGACAAGCCTCTCAGCTCCATTGACCTCTCATAGGTTCCTTCAAAACAGCATTTTCTCATGTTCTTCTCTATTTCAATACTGTCTTCCTGGACTACAGCACTTTTCTCCTCTCCTCTCCCTCATTATGCAATACCTAGCTCTTGTCATTCTTATATTTGTTCAAGTATAACTTCCACAGTGTTGTCTTCCTTAATAGTCCTTTTATAGTTTCCAACAGGGTTGTAAAAGGATGGTTAAATCTCATAGTTTTTCAAGCTCACAGGAGAGTTCTTTCTGTATCTACATCAACCCCTCCTTATTGGACTATTTTCTGTTTATTAATACTATCTTGACTATCTCTTATATGTAGCTTTGGAAGAGGATCTTAATATATCAATACCCAACATTCCTTTCTCTGATTTTCACCAGCTTTTAAATCACAGTCATATTCTGAATTGCTCTCATTTTGATCTAATTATGAAATTCTCTTTTGCTATTAATAATCAACAGAAGTTTTTTCTTTTTTTTGCCTTCTCAGAAATTACATAACCTCTTGTTAAATACACTAGCTTCAGAAAAATATGTTTATAATTTTTTCAATTAGACAATAACAACTATAAATTAGATTTTTATGGTGGTTTTTAAAACACTTGGTTCCCTGTCAATATGGTGGCATCAAGATATATTGAAAGATTTATTAGAGTGTGTTTGCCTTTATAGTTCTTAAAACTCTAGATTAAGAAACTGCATATAAAATAAGTTAATATGTTATGAAACTGACAATGAAGTACAGAAGCAAGCAAGTGAAAGATTTAAAACAGCTTTGGTTTGGAACTGAAATCCCTAGGTGGTCTAATTCGAGCAGAACATCGCCACAAGGCACAGGACCCCGGCGTTGTTAGAAACCATTCAAGTCATCTGCCATTTTGTCAGACAGAGGAGCTTCCCTACCTCGTAGATGAAGCTCATCACAGCCTTGACAACACTGGGTTCCACATCATTAGTTTCCATTTGATTCTATAGCAACAAAATAGGAGAAAATTAATTATAGTAGATGCTGGAAACCAAATAGTGGAATTAAAATCCCAGCATTCTCATTTAATAGCCAAGAAACAAATTACACTATTACAGCAGAACAGTGTTGTTAACCTCCTCTGCTGGTTTTTGTATTTTGTACAAGTGTGGATCTTATATTCTGAAATAAGCAACTTTCTTAAAAATGAATCCTGGAGCATTCACACAATGACTCCATCTCCTATATGAACCCTTATGAAGAAATCACTTCCACATTTCTGGGAGAAACTACTTACCTCCGTCTGTTTGCTTAGTAAACAGAATAACCCCTTTGCTTCAAAATCATCTTTTCAATGGACTCAAGCTGGTGAGACAGATTGGCAAACACTGGCAAAATCAGACAATTATCCATCCCATTCCAATTTCACTCTAAGGCTGATTAAAACAGGGAAGTATAAACGGATCTCATTTTACATGGAGCTGATTCAAATTGCTGGCTCAGATTAAGGTCAAAATCAGAAAGAGTGTGAAAGGGAAAGGCAGTAAGAAAATAATGGATCTAAAGAATCTCTATGAGCAGAGAGGACTCCTGATTTTTCCACCATAATTATGAAATTGCAAAAGGACAACTTTTTCAAGAAAATACTTTACCTACATGACTTGTTTTCATTTCTTCTCTTTCATTTTCTAATAATGGTCTACATTAAGGAAATGTATTTTAGGCTTTATTAGCAATTTGAACACAGGGTATGTTAAATTGCAACTAATAGACTCAACAATGCTTTCAAGCCTGCCACATATTCTTCTATATTTATCCTTAGAGAGGTAAAACTTTCAAATGACTGAAACCAATGACATTTTTGTTGCCCTTATTATCTATATATCCATGCATAGGTGGTATGGTGATGACCTCTTCCAATTTGTTCTTGAGGTCTCTGGGGATTGCATCTGAAAGATGTTTATCATGTGCCTTTCATGAGATAATTCTTTAATCTCGTAGATATCCTAATGCCTAAATGTCTAACCTGTTGCCAGGTGATCCTCTCATGACAAATTTGTTTATACTACAGATGCCTTTGGACTCATACTTGATTCTTTCATTATATTCCTACCACAATAACCTCTCAGGTGTGTCACGTAGATGAGACCCAGAGAAGGCAGCATATCTAGACACATGAAATAACAGTAGTTTTTTTTTCTGATAATATTTACTTGTAATTTTTGCTATTAATTGATAATTTAAAATTGTATATATGTGTGGGTATGCATAAACGATCTATGAAAATAATGTGAAATAATTAAATCAAGCTAACTAATATAGCCATCACCTATTTTGTATTGAGAACATTTGAAACTTACTAATTTTCCAATGCACAGTATACTATTATTAGCTGTATTCACATTGTGCAATAAATTTCAAAACAAAAGAGATACAAACATATTCCTTCCATCTGAGATTTTGTATTCAGGGCCCATTTCATTCTTTCCATTTCCAGTTTCCGAATCCAGCTGAATCCAGCATTCTGCTCTCTGGAGAAGCAGTTTTTATTACTTACAGATTCAAGAGAGAAGAGGACAGTAAGCCTTGTAAGGCCAAGGAGACATGGGGGGATGTCTGGGATGTGTATGCACAATCAGTAGGTAAGAGCAATAGTGAATGAGAGAGAGATAGAGATAGAGATAGAGAAACAGAGAAAGAGACAGAGAGAGATTTGAGGACCAAAGTCTTTATTTGGGTCTAGGTTGTTACCTAAGCATGTTTTCCAAAATGAAACCCAACTGGTGAGTGCAGTGTGCGCTCAGTAGAATTGTGGCTCATACTAAGTTTTTTTTTTTTTTTTTTAAAGCCAATTAGTATGAATATTCCTATTAAAAATTGGATAGTAGTTTAAACTAATAACATTCTTTAATTTGGAGCATTTGTATTTCCCTTAATAAAGAACTTCATACACATTTCTCAGGGTGATTTTCATTGTTTACATATCATTTCTGGATCCATATTTTTGCTTGTTTGCTTTTTGTGGTATTGAGGATTGAACCCAGAAACATTCTACTTCCAAGTTACACCCCCAGCCCTATTTTATTCTTTTGTCATAAAACATGGTCTCACTAAGTTGCGGAAGGCTTCACTAAGCTGCTGAGACTGGCCGTGAATCTGTGGTCCTCCTGTCTCAGTCTCCCAAGTACTGGGATTACAGGAGTGTGCCACCATGTCTGGTTTGAATCCATAATATTTTGTATGTATGTATGTATGTATGTGTATATGTATTTTTGTGGTACTGGGAATTGAATCCAGAGGCAGTCTACCTTTAGCTACACCTCAAGCCCAATTTTATTTCTTATTTGGAAACAAGATCTTGCTAGGTTGGTGAGTCTCACTACTTGCTGAGGCTGTCCTTGAACCTGCAATCCTCCTGTGTCAGCCTCCCAACTGCAGAGATTACAGGTGTGAGCCACCATGCTCCCCTTTGTAAATATTTTAAAAGACTATTCTATCTTTCCTTTTTTATTTTTTAAACTTAAAAGTCTAGGTGTGGAACAAATTACAAATTCCTGGTAAATTAATATGTCTAAAGTTAATCCATTTCACTTTGCCTTTCTATCATATATGCATATGGCAAAATAGGTTACATATTGTAAACATGCACATTTTTTGTCATTTAAAGTTTCATTTCAAATTTTAATGTATATTGCTGATATAAGCTGAATTCCTCCCACAGAGTATACATGTGTGTGTTTTTTAACAAACATATAGATTCAAATAACCAAAACCACAAGCACACAGAATCATTCCTTTATTCCAAAACTTTACTTGATTTGTCCCTTGAAGTCACAGCCTTTCTCCATTATCTAAACTCTAGTAAACACTGATTGGTGTTCTTTTGTTGCAGATGTGCTTATTTGTATGATGTGTAAGTTTTTGACACTGAACTTTCTTTCCTTTAGCATAATATCATTGATATCTGCCAGTGTTGTTTGATGTTGATGTTTCTTCTTGCCCACTGCCAAAGAATAGAGATTGGATTACTAAATTCATGTGTTACCATTTACTTGTTGAAGAACTTGTGGGTCATTTATTGGTTTTGGCTATTTATAAATAAAGTTCTTATAAAAGCTCAGATACAGGTTGTTTTGTGAACATAAGTTTGTAGATTTTTATAGTAGGTGCCTAGGAATATCATCACCATTTCCCACGACAAATACATCTTTAACATTGTAAGAAAATGCTGAAATATTTTCCAAAGTAGCTGTAACATTCTTTAATCCTATTGGTAATATATGATAATTTGGATTTCTCTGCATCCCTGACAATATGTAGTACTGGTACTGCCATTTTTCTCTATCATTTAAATACATGTGTAGTAATAGCTTACCAGAGCTTTATGTGCTTCCTTAAAGACTGACAATGTTTAAAATCTACTCATGTGCTTATTTGCCATGCTCTTGTACAAAGTTTGTGACATTTATTTACTTATCAATTTATTTATTTTATTTATTAATGTTTTGAAAATTCTTTATATTTTAAATTCTAAAATCTCCAATCCCACTAAAAATGAATACATCAAATAGCTAAAGAAGCCTTACTCAAGTAAATTGTATTTAAAATGGTAACTTGATTTCTGTCTTCTTAAATTAATATATTCTTTTTTTTTTTTTTTTTTTTTTTTGCGTTACTGGGGATTGAACTCAGGGGCATTCTACCTCCGAGCTAAACCCCCAGCCCTATTTTTTATTCTTTATTTTGAAACCGAGTCTCACTAGGTTGCGGAGTGCCTCACTAGGTAGCTGAGGCTGGACGCGAACCCGGATCCTCCTGTCTCAGCCTCCCGAATGCTGGGATTACAAGCGTGTGCCACCACGCCCGGCTCTAATAGATTCTTAATTTTAACTTGATTACCATCTTTAAGGTATTACTAGATGGGAATTTTCAATATTTTAAACAAAAATCACTAATTCACAAGTTCTTAATCCATGAAGGCGGCTACAA
>PVLC010027876.1:0-21490 GCA_004027655.1 Graphiurus murinus
GGGATTGAACTCAGGGGCATTCTACCTCCGAGCTATACCCCCAGCCCTATTTTTTATTCTTTATTTTGAAACCGAGTCTCACTAAGTTGCAGAGTGCCTCACTAGGTAGCTGAGGCTGGCCGCGAACCCGGATCCTCCGGTCTCAGCCTCCCGAATGCTGGGATTACAAGCGTGCGCCACCACGCCCGGCTTATTCTTTCTTTTGAAACAGGGTCTCACTAAGTTGCGGAGGGCCTCAATAAGTAGCTGAGGCTGGCCGCGAACCTGCGATCCTCCTATCTCAGCCTCCCAAGTACGGAGATTACAAGTATGTGCCACCACACCCAGCTGAATGTTACATTTATTTTATATCACAAGAAACGCTACTTTAAGCCAAACTCCTCCATATTAGTCTTATTTAGTGCTCAAATTTTCCAGTTGTTAGCAGAGAAAGTGATCCTTTTTGGTCATCATCTTTTAGAGAAGTTCAAGTTCTAGAGAACATGTCTATAATTTGATTTCATAATTTATTGCATTTTAAAACAGACATTCCATATCCCAATGGAATTTTAAAGATTTTATACATGTATGTTTTACATTTTAGAAACATGTATTTTGCAGTCCGAGTTAAGTGGCATGTTATATATCTATCAGCTTAAGTGAGATAGTAACAAAACAAAGTAATATATTGATTGATGTTTTTCATTGTTTAATAGCCTGCCACTTACATTAAGTGAGATCATTTTATCAACATTCTATAATAAAAATTTCAAATATTCAACAAGTTGAAAAAAATTACAGTGAACTTCTATTTACCACCTCATTTTTACCACTAATGTTTACTATATAGGTTTAGTATCTCTTGTCCAACATTCTTTGGATCAGAAGTGTTTAAGATTTTAGATTTTGGAATATCTGTGATATCTAGATGGTGGGACCTAAGTCTAACACAGAACTCATTTTTTTTTCACATATCTTAGTGGTAAATTTATATAATATTTCTAGTGCACCTGCTTTTTTTTTTTACGGTACTAGGGATTGAACTCAGGGGCATTCTACCTCCGAGCTACACCCCCAGCCCTATTTTTTATTCTTTATTTTGAAACCGAGTCTCACTAAGTTACAGAGTGCCTCACTAGGTAGCTGAGGCTGGCCGCGAACCCGGATCCTCCGGTCTCAGCCTCCCGAATGCTGGGATTACAAGTGTGCGCCACCACGCCCAGCTGCACCTGCATTTTTACTGTGACCTATTGCATGAGGTCAAAGTTTTGTATTTTGAAGCATTTCAAATTTCAGATTTTCAAATTAGGGAATGCTCCACGTGCACTTGATTTAACCACATACTTATTCATCCACAGAACCATTTGATTTTTTTTTTCTGGATACTTTTCAAAGCGAATTACAGATATTTACCAAAGCCAAAGGAGTAAAGAAGATATTGCAAGGCATACTGTAACCAGCTCTAAAGAGAAGCAATTTCGGAAGTGTGAAAAAGAGATAAATGGAGCCGGGTGTGGTGGTGCACGCTTGTAATCCCAGCATTCTGAAGGCTGAGACCGGAGGATCCGGGTTCGCGGCCAGCCTCAACTACCTAGTGAGGCACTCTACAACTTAGTGAGATCCGGTTTCAAAAATAAAGAATAAAAATAGGGCTGGGGGTATAGCTTGGAGGTAGAACACCCCTGAGTTCAATCCCTAGTACCACACCAGAAAAAGAGAGAGAGAGATAAATGCTAAAACTTTTATAATTATTACTATCTAGGTTGGTATCATTATCCATTTCAAGATAAGTATGCCCATTTATATTGTACTGCCATTGAACATCATAGTTCCTTCTTATCAGAAGCCTTTTAGGGAAGCTGAAATAGCAGAATGTAAAACTGAAAAATTGAAGCTGCTACAAAGGGCACAATCTCTAAGGAAAAACAAAATTTGTAAAAACTAATCCAGTATCATTAAATAAAGCAAAAGGCCCTTATAATTATAGCCATCAACATTGTTATTACATGCATTTTAAAACCAAGACACAAGGCAGGCGTGGTGGCATATGCCTGTAATCTTAGTACTTTTGGGAAGCTAACACAGGAAGATTGCAGGCTTGTGGCCAACCTCAGCAACTTAGCGAGGCCCTCGGCAACGTAGTTAGACTCTTTCAAAATAAATAAGCCAGGCATGGTGCTATACGCTTGTAATCCCAGTACTTGGAAGCCTGAAACAGGAGGATCACAGGTTTGAAGCCAGCCTTGGCAATTTATTTATTTATTTATTTATTTATTTATTTATTTATTTATTTATTTATTGCGGAACTGGGGATTGAACTCAGGGGCATTCTACCTTCGAGCTATACCCCCAGCCCTAATTTTTATTCTGTATTTTGAAACTGAGTCTAAGTTGCGGAGTGCCTCACTAGGTAGCTGAGGCTGGCGGTGAACCCGGATCCTCTAGTCTCAGCCTCCCAAATGCTGGGATTACAAGCGTGCGCCACCACGCCCGGCTTCAGCCTCGGCAATTTAGCAAGGATCTCCACAACTTAGTGAGACCCTGTTTCCAAATAAGAAATGAAATCGGGCTGGTGACATTCTACTTGGAGGTAGAATATCTCTGGGTTCAATCCCCAGTACCAAAAAACCAAATAAACAAAAAGCTCAGGGGTAGAATGCCCCAGATTCAATTGCCAGTACCACGAAAAAAGAAACAAGACACAAATACATACATATATATATTTTTTTCAAGGCCTTCAAAAGATTTCTTTCATGATTCTGTAGCTACTATTAGTGGTAGACTTTCCCTTTTTCCTAAGTATTTCAGTGTAAATAGTAGTTCATGTATGGAAAAGAAGCCTGCTGTTATTCCTTACCAAAAAAAAGTTTTAAGTCTGAAATAATGATAGCTATAGAAAATTAGTGATATTTCACGTTAATTACATTAATAGATTATTTTTAAAACAAAAATGAAAAGAGAAAGTGCTTGTTAAGCCACCTCAGTAATAATTTAAAGTCCATACTTACAGTAGCTCATGTGTGGAAAAGAAGCCTGCTATTGTTTCTTACCAAAAAAGTTTCAAGTCTGAAATAATGATACTTACAGCAAATTAATATTTCATATGAATTACATGAATAGGTTATTTTAAAACAAGGATGGAAAGAAAAATGCTTTCTGAGCCATCTATAGAAATTAAATTAAGTCTATACTTTTTTTGTCTAATGGGGTCTCGCTATGTTCTATCCAGGCTGCCCTCAAACTCCTGGGCTCAAGTCATTCTGTCCCTCAGCCTCCTGCATATCTGGGACTACAAGCATGTGTCCCTGTGCCCAGCTAAAATGCACACTTGTTTAGAGGACTTTAAGATGTTGGAGATGTTATTTTAAGTTGTAGTCATCTAACTGCATTTTTTAAATTTAGGATCAGCCTTTTGAAGCTTTCCTGTGGTTATAAATCTAAATCTTTGCACCTGTTGACAATCATTTATAGGTTCATGAACCATATGAAACACCACTTAGAACTTGAGAAGCAGAACAGTGAGAGCTGGGAAAACCATACCACCTGCCAGCACTGCTATAGGCAGTATCCCACACCCTTTCAGCTGCAGTGCCACATCGAGAGTACTCACACTCCCCATGAGTTTTCTAGTAAGTGACAATTTCATGGAGGTTCTAATATTGCTAATTTTTGATCATCTGAATTGTGAGGGAACCTGAAGAATTCTGATGGAAAAATAAGAAATAGACTTTCTAATTTGAGGGAAAAATTGAAAGATGATCTTTAACTCTTAAAAACTTAAATAAGGCCGGGCCTGGTAGTGCACACTTGTAATCCCAGTACTTGGAAGCCTGAGGCAGGAGGATCACAGGTTCGCAGCCAGCCTCAGCTACATAGTGAGGCCCTCCGCAACTTAGTGAGACCCTGTTTCAAAATAAAGACTAAAAAATAGGGCTGGTGGTGTAGCTTAGAGGTAGAATGCCTCTGGGTTCAGTCCCCAGGTCCACACACACACACACAAAAAAAACCTTAAATAAGATTTGCTATTAAAATTGAAATACCTTCGATAAATAATTTGTTAGCACGTCTTTCTTGGCATAACGCATGCATTTTGTGGAGAGGACTAAATTAGAACACCTAGATTCTATGGTTTTCAAATTTTAAATCAGTGTCCTTAATTTATACTTTTAATACAAAAAGTAATTGTGATGGTAGTTACAATCACCATCTGGAACCTGGACACTTCAGTTTCATATCCTAACTCTTACCAACTTAACATCTCCAACAAGTATTTAATCTTTCTGTGCTTCTGGTTCCTCACCTAAAAATGGGGATAAAAATAACAATACCTCCCTCAGTGATGTTATAAGAAATAAATAAGCTAAATAATGTCCTTAGAACAATGTTATAAAGTCAACAGTGATAAAATTGTTAGAAGTGCCCTCACTCACTATTACTATTACTGGTGGTTGTTATAGATGTAGAAAATACACTCTTTTTCATATACATCCTTAAAATTTTGTAATGTGTTTTTCCACTTTCAGCTATTTGCAAAATCTGTGAATTGTCATTTGAAACAGAGCACACTCTCTTACAACATATGAAGGACACTCATAAACCCGGTGAAATGCCGTATATTTGCCAGGTACATACATGCTTTATTGTATACTTGGTGTTTATTTAATTTTCATGTGCCGTGAAATAGTACTGTTCTTTTGATTTTTAAAAAACTATTTAAATGAAGTAGTTACTATACCAAAATTAAAGAGCCTCTTCATCAGTGAAAACACCCTTGGTTCAACTCTTGCATTGTATTTGGGGGTGGGCTGGATTTGGCCAGTAGACTATAGTTTACTGACCCCTGTACTAGACAAAGAAATATCCTGCTGGAGAAAGACAAACATGTGAGTTTATCATATAGGAAGGAATATAGACATGTCAGGGGAAAAGGATATGCTCTTAGTGATCAAGAACTCAATTAAATGCTCTGGGACTGGTATTTTTTCCAGAATTAGAAGTGAATCCCAGTAATAAAACAAGATGAAATTGCCACTGCCATAGCCTTTCAAATTTCAACAAGAAAATACTGTTCTATATAGCAGGGAAAACTTTACAGAAGAAGAGGCATCAGATTTTGAAAATTCAGATCAAGATGGGAATGGTAACCAGGCATGATGGCACATTTCTGTAACCCCCAGTGCCCAGGAGGATTGCAAGTTTGAGGCCAGCCTGAGCAACTTAGTGAGACCTTATTTCAAAAAGGAAAAAAAAGGGGACTGGGGTGTAGCTCAGTGGTAGAGCACCTCGGGTTCAATTCTCAGTACTACACACATACACACACACACGCACGCGCACACACACACACACAGATAGGGGTGGTAGATCTGAAAAGAAGGGAGTCTAGCTATGTTTTAAAGTATATCCCTAAGCTTTGAAAGATAACTTTTCAGTTTCAGAGGCTATCTTTAATACTTACAGTAAAAGGATTCTTGGTTGAATAGTCAACAGAACTAAACTAGTAGTCTAGAATATTCATCCTAAACAAATAACTCTTCATTGCTAATTTGATGGGATTGTATGCAAGTTATACAATATCAAGTTAAACTAAACCTTCTTTCTATTTCTAGGTTTGCCAGTTCAGATCTTCCACATTTTCTGATGTGGAAACTCATTTTAGAACATCCCATGAAAACACGAAAAACTTGCTATGTCCATTTTGCCTCAAAGTTAGTAGAATGGCAACCCCCTACATGAATCATTACATGAAGCATCAGGTGAGATTTAACAGTTCTTATTTGGTCATGTATGTATATATTTTAATGAAAAAATAAACATATTTGGTTAAATTTGTTCTGGACAGAAAGCAAAGTTGCTCCAAATGACATGATTAATTTACAATTTGTGCTAAATTACTTGTGAAACCTGCTTTTCCTTGCTTACTTTCTGATGATGCTGAGGCCAAGGTACAATAAAAGTTCTGAAAGGTAGTTAGAAATAGGATTTTCCTGAGGAGAGGGAAGAGGGGAAGGTGAGTAGAATATTCAGGTTGGATATTTTGGGATCTAAGAGTGGTAGGTATGGGGAGGCTTTTGAAAGTGATTATCAAGAGCAGGGAGGACAGGAGTGGTGACACAAGCCTGTAATCTCAGTCCTTGGGAGGCTAAGACCAGAGGATCACAGGTTCGCAACCAGCCTCAGCAACTTAACGAGATCCTCAGCAATTTACCAAGACCCTGTTTCAAAATAAAAAATAAGATGGGGGTGTAGTTCAGAGGTAGAATGCCTCTAGATTCAAGCCCCAGCACCCCCTCCAAAAAAATCAAGGAAAGCAGTGTTTGAACTAAGGAAGTTAAAGTTAAAATTGAGAACTCATAACTTTCTGTTTTCTTCTCTCTCTTTAAAACTTATATCCATTCCCTAGCCTACTTTTTGTTATGAGAAGATATGTGGTTGTTGTCAGTGACCAAAATGGTCTCTTGTAGTAGCTGGTAACAAAGGAATCAGTAGTAACACTTTTTACCAGATATATGAATTATGCCAGGGAACTATATATAGGTTGTAAATTGTTTCCTGTGTGACTTTTGCCAGTTCTGCTATATAGTTTCTAGGCTACTAATATTAGTGTTTGTACCTTTCCCTTGCATTTTTATTTTATGCTTACGGGTTCTGTTCCTGAAAAAAGTAGACTATAGTTTGGGCTAAAAACTTTGAAGCAGTGAGCCTATTCTTGAGTATTTGAAAGAGTACCCTTGACTTTGCCAAAATCAGAAGTTGGTAGATATGTTTTGTTTTTGCAGTACTGGGGATTGAACTCAGGGGCATTCTACCTCCAAGCTATACCTCCAGCCCTAGTTTTTATTCTTTATTTTGAAACAGGGTCTCACTAAGTTGCAGAGTGCCTTACTAGGTAGCTGAGGCTGGCCACAAACCCGGATCTTCCAGTCTCAGCCTCCCACCCCAGCCCTATTTTTTATTGTTTATTTTGAAGCAAGGTCTACTCAGTTGCAGAGAGCCTTATGTTGCTGATGCTGGCCAAGAACCTGCAATCCTCCCGTCTCAGCCTCCCAAGTACTGGGATTACAAGCGTGTGCCACCACACCTGACTTAAGCGTGTGATATACACTTAGAAAAGTAGAAAGAGTTAAGTGGGCCCACTGTGTGCTTTGTGTCACTTACGTGGTTTATTTGATCCATAGTCATTGTCACTGAAAATTGAGCTATTAGCCGGGCGTGGTGGCGCATGCTTGTAATCCCAGCATTCGAGAGGCTGAGACCGGAGGATCCGGGTTCGCGGCCAGCCTCAGCTACCTAGTGAGGCACTCCGCAACTTAGTGACACCCTGTTTCAAAATAAAGAATAAAAAATAGGGCTGGGGGCTATAGCTCGAGGTAGAATGCCCCTGAGTTCAATCCCCAGTACCGCAAAAAAAAAAAAAAAAAAAAAAAAAAATTGAGCTATTAAAATGTTCCCTATGACCAGATGTGATGGCACACATCTCTAATCCCAGTACTTGGGAGACTGAGACAGGAGGATCTCAGTTTTAAGGTCAGCCTCAACAATTGAGCAGGATCCTCATAAACTTAACAAGATCTTCTTTCAAAACAAAGAGGGCAGTGGAACATGCCTATAATCCCAGTACTTGGGAGGCTGAGACAGGAGGATCGTAGGTTGGAGACCAGCCTCAGCCTGTTTCAAAACAACAACAAAAATTTAAAGGGGTTTGGGGTGTACCTTGGAGGTAGAAATCCCCCTGAGTCAATTCCCAGTACCATAATAGATGGATGGATGGATGGATGGATGGATGGGACCAAAGGTGTACTTGAATAGAGTGTACTTGGCTTCAATCCCCAGTACAAAAAAAGAGATAAAAATGAAGTAAAGCAATTGCCCAGCATGTACAACCCTCTGGTTTTAATTTCTAGCACCAAAAAGAGAAAGAGAGAGAGAAAAAGATAGTATTTTGGCATTGTCTATGGTGGGAAATGGCAACATACTGGTTTTAAATTATTTAGATATTAGAATTAAGAGCAAGTTCAGGCCCCAGGATTCATGATAGTTAAAATTATTATTTCTAATATTTTTCTGTAAGCAGAAAAAAGGAATTCATCGTTGTACCAAATGCAGACTACAATTTTTGACCTGCAAGGAGAAAACAGATCACAAAATACAGCATCGTACATTTATTAAGCCTAAAGAACTAGAAGGCTTGCCTCCTGGAACAAAAGTGAGTAGTAAATATGTTGTATATTAAATTTTTTGTAATAGAAATAAATTCTTGTCTGATTGACTATAACCTGAGTCAATGGGTTGTTTTAGTATTATGTAGACTGTTTTTGAGTTATTCCATTTGGTAGTGTATATATATGTCTGTTTTAGCTGCTAGACTATAAAGTGGTTTAGTTCAGGAATCATGTTTATTTTATCTCTGTCCCAAGCATCTGTCATTGTGCCTTGAATGCCATAAGTTTGTTGAAGTTGATATTACTGAGTCTACTCTCAGAAACAAGTTCTGCTCCTGGATAGCATTGCTTTTTTAGTGAGTAAGCTCATATCTGACTACAATTTCCTTTTTCCTGTTTGTCTTATATACACGTTTCCTTTTACTTCTTTATATAAAGTTGGCCCTTGAATATTTGCTCCAGAGGAGGAGTGAAATAATTGCCAAACATGCATATTTGGCTTTGAGTACATACCTTTGAATGTAAGTATATCTGCTATTTGAATTAACTAAAAGGATATTAAGCAATGCTCTGAGGATATGGAGTGAAAAAAGTATCCAGTGTACTTCCCTGCAATCCATTCTTTCCATGTGGGAACTGGACATGCAGAATGCTAATTTAAGCAGTGCAGTCCTCTTATACTTTATTAGTAGTAGTATAGCAATAAAATAATCTTAATAATATCAATGTCCTATTATTATTGTCTTAGAGCATTTGAAATTATGCTTTCAGAGTGCCTTTTCATACATTCTTTTAATTTATTCCATGCAGCGATCCAATGAGGTAGGTAAGGCACATGTTATATCCATATTATAGATGAGGAGGTTTAGATAGGTTAAATTCTTTACTCAAGGTCAAACTGACCGGACCTGATTACGCACGCCTGTAATCCTAATACTTAGGAGGCTGAAACAGGAGGATCACAGGTTCAAGGCCAGCCTTGGCATCTTAGCAAAACTCTGTTTCTTTTTTGTTGTTGTTGTTTTGTTTTGTTTTTATTGTTGGTACTAGGGATTGAACCCAGGGGTATTCTACCTCTGAACTACACCCCCAGCCCAATTTTATTTTTATTTGGAAACAGGGTATCACTAGGTTGATAAGAACCTCACTACTTGCTAAGGCTGTCCTCAACCCCTGTGATCTTCCTGTCTCGGCCTCCCAAGTACTGGGATTACAGGCATGTGCCATCACGCCTGGCTAGTGAGACCCTGTTTCAAAACAAAAAATAAAAAGGGCTAGGGGTGTAGCCTAGAGGTTGAACTCCCCTGGGTTCAGTCTCTAGTAACCTTCCCCAAAAATTCACGTTCAAGTTTTTGTGTTGAGCATGTTTCATTTCTCTTGGGGATGTACTTAGGAATAGAATTGCTGGGCATGCGATAACTCTTATGTTTAATATTTCTATCTTCTCTGAAGAAATGTCTTATTTCAGAAACCAGTGCCCGACCTATGATCATGAGCAATTTTTTTTTTTTTTTTTTTTTTTTTGCAGTACGGTACTGGGGATTGAACCCAGGGGCATTCCACCCCTGAGCTACACCCTCAGCCCTATTTCTTATTCTTTATTTTGAAGCAGGGTCTCACTGAGTTGCAGAGGGCTTTACCAAGTATCTGAGGCTGGCCATGAACCTGCCATCCTCCTGTCTTAGCCTCCCAAGTACTGGGATTACAAGCGTGTGCCACCAAGCCCGGCTTGATCATGAGGATTTACTCCTATGATTTATTCTAAAATTTTACAGATTTAGCTTTTAAAATTTGGTCTTTGACATTTTGAGTTAATTTTTGTAGTTAGTATGAAGTAGTGGTTCAAATTCATTCTATTGTATATGGATATCCTTTTTTTTTTTTTTTTTTGTATTTTTGCGGTACTGGGGATTAAACTCAGGGGTATTATACCTCTGAGCTATACCCCCAGCCCTATTTTTTATTCTTTATTTTGAAACAGGGTCTCACTAAGTTGCGGAGTGTCTCACTAGGTAGCTGAGGCTGGCCGCAAACCCGGATCCTCCGGTCTCAGCCTCCCGAATGCTGGGATTACAAGCGTGCGCCACCACGCCCGGCTTGGATATCCGTTTTTACAGCACCATTTTTTAAGAAGGCTCTTCTCCCCCACTGAGTTGTTTTAGCACCCTTTGCAAAAATCTATGACCGTAAATGTGAGGGCTTGCAGGTGATTTTTTTTTTTTTTTTTTTTTTTTGCGGTACTGGGGATTGAACTCAGGGGCATTCTACCTCCGAGATATACCCCCAGCCCTATTTTTTTTATTCTTTATTTTGAAACCGGGTCTCACTAAGTTGCGGAGTAGGTGATGTTTTTAATACTTCTGCAATAATTAGTTTTCTGAAAATATATGTTGCTTTTGCTTTTATAGGTTACTATTCGAGCTTCATTTGGCCCTCCTCAACCAAGACTATCAAGTGCACCCTCTGGTTGTGCTCCTAGCACTTCATTTCTCCAGGTCTCACCTCCAAAGTCTAAAAATACAACTGCTAAAAATCTCACAAAATCTACAACATGTAAAACTAAGACAAGTAAGCCTCTAGCAACTGCCTCCACTGCAAATAAACCCAGTACAAGTAAGCCTCAAGGAACTGCCTCTACTACAAGTAAACAGAATACAAGTAAGCCTCAAGCAACTGCCTCCACTGCGAATAAGCAGAATACAAGTAAGCTTCAAGCAACTGCCTCCACTACAAGTAAACCTACTACAAGTAAGCCAAGCAGAGGTACATCTAAATCCAAAACAAAATCTTACAAGCAAAAGAGACAGCGCAACAGAAAAAATAAAATCAGCATAGCTTTGAAGAACTTAAGGTACTTTTATTCCTGATATCCAATACTAATTTAATCTTAACTATTAAATGTTTGTTTTGCTGGGTGTGATGGCACATGCCTGTAACCCCAGTACTCCAGAGGCTGATATGAGAGAAATGCACATTCGAGGTCAGCCTCAGTAAGACCCTGTTTCAAAAGCAAAAATTTATTTTAAAGGGCTGGGGGATGTAGCTCAGAGATAAAAGGCTCCTGGGTTCAATCCCCAATACCATACCAAAAAAAGGTACTTTTTACCTCAGGTGAGCTGAACTCAAATTACCGTGTTTCTTTGATAATTTCAGTGTTTTATGTTAACATTAATACTTCATGCTTTTTATCCTGTGATAGTTAAATAGGCTGCTTTGATCCTTTTCATTCCAGGGAAAGACTAACTGATATTAGACTTTTTATACTTGTTCTAACTTATTATTTCAAAGCAAATTTTCAATTACTATTTAAGTATACTAATTTAAACATCTTGGCTTCAATCAATAAAATTGTTAATAAGACTTCCTGTTATTATTTTTGTTTTACGATATATTTTTATCATTTTTTCTTGTCTGCATAAGGTATCATCGAGGAATTCACAAGTGCATTGAGTGTCATTCCAAAATAAAAGATTTTGCAAGCCACTTTTCTATATATATCCACTGTAACTTTTGCAAGTACAACACTAACTGTAACAAAGCCTTTGTAAATCATATGATGAGGTAAGTTAAATATGTAAACTGCCAATTTAATGCCAGTCAGGGCCTGGGGTTTAGCTCACTGGTAGAGCACTTGCCTAGCACATACAGTCCCTGAGTTCCATCCTCAGCATCAAAAAAATATTACCATTTAAGAAGTTGGTTTTTTGAAGATAAAATTGGCCTATTAGAAGCAAAGTTGCCAGGCATGGTGGTGCACGCTTATAATCCCAGTACTTGGGAGTCTGAGACAAGAGGATCGCAGGTTTGTGGCCAGCCTCAGCAACTTAATGGGGCCCTCCACAACCTAGTGAGACTGTGCTTCAAACTAGAAAATAAAAAATAGGGCTGGGGGTTTAGTTCAGAGGTAGAATTCCCGTGGGTTCAATCCCCAGTACTACCCCACCCCCAAAAAGGAAGCACACTTATCTCATTTAGCAGCTAAAAGAATCTAGCAAGCCAGGCATAGTTGGCACGTGCCTGTAATCCCAGTACTTGGGAGGCTGAGACAGGAGGATCACAGGTTTGTAGCCAGCCTCAGCTACTTAGTAAGGCCCTCTGCAACTTAGACTATTTCAAAATAAAGAATAAAAATAGGGCTGGGGGTGTAGCTCAGAGGTAGAATGCCCCTGGCTTCAATCCCCAGTACCACCAAAAAAAAAAATGGGTTTATTTAGGAAATGTGTTTTTCTATGGGAATTTTTTCTTTTAAGTAAAAAAAGTGGCTATTTTCAAACATAAAATTTTATTTTATTTATTTTTTTTTTTTGCGGTACTTGGGATTGAACTCAGGGGCATTCTACCTCCGAGCTATACCCCCAGCCCTATTTTTTTTTTTAAATTTTGAAACCGAGTCTCACTAAGTTTCGGAGTGCCTCACTAGATAGCTGAGGCTGGCCGCGAACCGGGATCCTCCGGTCTCAGCCTCCCGAACGCTGGGATTACAAGCGTGCGCCACCACGCCTGGCTTCAAACATAAAATTTTAAATGTCTTTCGTGTATTTATCAAGTTATTGCATGTTATCACTGTTAGTCTCTTGAAAATGGTCACTTTGAAAGTTCCAGGTTTTTTAATGATGATAAGAATATTTTCTAATGATGATAAGAATAAGAATATTCTTTTTACTGTCCCTCCCTCCATCCCTGCCTTTTTCCCTCTCCCTTTCTTCCTCCATGCATTTGTCTATTCCTTTGTCAACCCAGCCATCTATGTTTACATTTAGTTAATGTAATGTGAAATGAGAGACCATAGGGATTTTTAGTTATTATGCTGCTGATGTAATTCTTCTTCATATATTGATTCAACTTACATTATTTGTGCACCTACTCTGTACTTTATGTTAGAGAAAGGCTTCAGAGCCTGTATTGCTTTCATTTGGACCTCATTAGTAGGGACTTAACTTTATTCCTTCAGGATGAATTTTTTAATTTTTAAATTTTTTTTAGTACTAATGGTTGAACCCAGAGTCATTCTACCTCCAAGCTACACCTTCAGCCCTGTTTCATTTTTTACTTTGAAACAGGGTCTTGCTAAGTTAACTGAGGCTGGCATTGAACCTGTGACCCTCCTATATCAGCCTCTCAAGTACTGGAATTACAGATGTGTACCACCATGCTGAGCTGGATTTTTTAAAATAACCAAACAAGAGCCTGGTGTGGTGACACATCTGTAATCCTGGGTACTTAGGAGGCTGAGACCAGGAAGATCACAGGTTCGAGGCCAGCAAATTAGCAAGACCCTCAGCAACTTAGCAATACCCTGTTTTTAAACAAAAAAGGGGTCTGGGGGTATAGCACAGAGATAGACCCCCTCCCCAGGATTCAATCCCCAGTTCCACAAAAAACAACATTCAGATATGAATATGATAAATTGACCATTCAAATTGAGATAGTTCTGTTTATTTTCAGTTAGAAATAAGGTATAACAAATCAAAGTAGTTTTCTTGAAGATCAAGAAACATCAAGACCTCTGTTATTTTCTCGTCATAGTAGGCTATCGCTGTGAAGAATGATTTTGGTACCTGGCTCACAGGGGATATATTCACCCCTTGATGATGAGCCTGACCTCATGGTACTTTGACTTCTAGTGCTAGCACTTTGTATCCACTTCTAACTTGTTGTATTCTCTTTCTTACTAAAATCTCATTTGACCTTATTGTAGACAATATTTATTTTGAATTCACATTACATGACTTCCAGGATTACAAGCTTGAGCCATCATGCCTGGCTGATGCTTATATTTTTAACTCTGTATTTTTTTATAGTGGTAAAGTACTGACTGAACATCTAAGAATGTTCTCAAGGGAAATATGTCATTAGTAAATATACTACAGGTTAATTGGGATGTGAGATAAAAATCATCAATTAAAAAGAAGTGACTTAGCCGGATGTGGTGGTGCACGCTTGTAATCCCAGCATTCGGGAGGCTGAGACCGGAGGATCCGGGTTCGCGGCCAGCCTCAGCTACCTAGTGAGGCCCTCTGCAACTTAGTGAGACTCAGTTTCAAAATAAAGAATAAAAAATAGGACTGGGGGTATAGCTCGGAGGTAGAATGCCCATGGGTTCAATCCCCAGTACCACAAAAAAAAAAAAAGAAGTGACTTTGGCCTGGCATGGTGGCACACACCTATAACCTAATCACCCCCCCCCCCAAAAAAAAGGCTTTGGGGTAGGATTTTAACATATGAACTGAGGAAGTGCATAGTTATTCCGACCATATGACCATAGTAATGACCAACAGAATTTTATTACTTAGATCATGATCTTTTATTCAAAAGTAAGAGATTAAAAATAGACTTGAAATATAGCCATAAAACTAATATGACTTATTATTTAATAAAAACTTGCTTGTCTTTTCTCTCTCCAGCTCTCATAGCAATCACCCAAGTAAACAGGTTTATATTTTTAGGAAGCACCCAGGAGATCTCAGGTAACTAGTTGATCTTTTTCTATTCTTTGTATTGATTGAAAACATACAGTAATCTTTCTAAAGTTGATGTTGAGTTACTTAATTTGGAAATCCAAATGATTGTTATAGAATATGATAGAGTTCTGCTTATTATATATCCTTTGGTCAAAAGGCCTGTAATCTCTGACTAAACATTGGTTTATGGGTGTTAGGCATTGAGATGAAAACTTCATGTATTTTCATTGTAAAATAACAAAAAATAAGGCTAACAATATTTGAATAGAAGTAAGTTTATTAAAATACTATAATACTTGAAATTAATATGTAGTCTTCATAATTCTTAGTTTTTTTCTTTATGGAATAAAAGTATACAACTTGCTCTCTATACAGAAAGAATTGCTGATTAGTATTTCTAAAGGCATTAATTTAGCCATACACACTTATCTCAGAATCCACTAAGCATTGTGGATATTTAATATCTTCTGAATCCTTTTGCCTCTGTCTTCTTTTGTTCATGTCATCAGACATTTACCAAACATTGACTAGTGCCTGGCATATAATAGTTACTTGGTAAATATGTGTTGATTAAGTTAATGTATGAATTGAAAACAACATAGATAGATGGTGGAGGAAAGTTTGATTCCATTTTTAAAATATATTCAGTGGTGACGCACGCTTGTAATCCCAGCATTCGGGAGGCTGAGACCGGAGGATCCAGGTTCGCGGCCATCCTCAGCTACCTAGTGAGGCACTCCGCAACTTAGTGAGACCCGGTTTCAAAATAAAGAATAAAAAATAGGGCTGGGGGTGTAGCTCGGAGGTAGAACGCCCCCGAGTTCAATCCCCAGTACCGCAAAAAAAAAATATATATATATATATATATAATAAAATAAAATATATTCATCTTATTTTAATATTTGTGGTGTGTGTGTGTGTGTGTGTGTGGTGCTGGGGATTGAGTCCAGGGGCATTCTATCTCTTGAGCTCTCCTCCCAGCCCTATTTTATTTTTATTTTTTATTTGGAAACAGGGTTTTGCTAAGTTCCTGGCAGCCTCACTAAGTTGCTGAGGCTCGCTATGAACCTGCGATCCTCCTGTCTTCCTGTCTCAGCCTCTCAAGTACTGGAATTACAGACCTGTGTCACCATGCCTTGCCTTGTTTTTTGTTTTTTTTTTTTTTGTGGTACTGGGGATTGAACTCAGAGGCATTCTACCTCCGAGCTATACCCCCAGCCCTATTTTTTATTCTTTTATTTTGAAACCGAGTCTCACTAAGTTGCGGAGGGCCTCACTAGGTAGCTGAGGCTGGCCGTGAACCCGGAGCCTCCGGTCTCAGCCTCCCGAATGCTGGGATTACAAGCGTGCGCCACCACGCCCGGCTGCCATGTTATTTTAAAATATGACTAGACCCAAGGAATTAGAAAAAAAGTAAGCTATATTAGGTGCTACCTTTTTTTTTTTTTTGGTGGTGGTGGTGGTGGTGGTACTGAGGATTGAACCCAGGATCTTTCTACCACTGAGCTATATCCCTGACCCTTTTTATTTTTTATTTTGAGACAGAGTCTCATTAAGTTGCCCAGCTAGCCTCAAACTTAATCCTCTTGCCTCAGCCTCCTGAGGCATTGGCATTATGGCTCTGTACCACCATGCCCGGCTGGTTTTTTAACTAACTGTATATATAATTTTAAAGATCTAAGATGCTTTTTTTCCTAACTTGAGTGGGTCTCAATTCTTTTTTTTTAAATATGGGGGGTGCTGAGGATTGAACCTAGGAGAGTTCTACTTCTGAGCTACACCCCCAGCCCTATTTTATTTTGAAACAGGGTCTTGCTAAGTTGCTGAGGATCTCGCTAAGTTGCTGAGGCTGGCCTCAAACCTGCGATCCTCTTGTCTCAGCCTCACAGAATGCATCTTAATCCTAAAAGGAAAGATGGTCAGTTTCTTATAGACATAGCATATTCATAATTATATAGAGCAATATTTTACAATTACTGTTTTTTTAAATGAACAATAATTATAAAATATTTTTGTGTATTTTTTCCTACTGGTGATTGAACCTAGGAGCATTCTACCTCTGAACTACACCCTCAGTCTTTTTTTTTTTTTTTTTTTTTTTTTTTCGGTGGCACTGGGGATTGAACCCTGAGGCATACTCTGAGGCATTCTACTTCTGAGCTACACCCCCAGACCTATTTTATTTTTTGTTTTGAAATAGGGTATCCCTAGGTTGCTGAGAATCTCTAAGCTGCTGGGGCTGGCCTCAAACCTGGAATCCTCCTGTCTCAGCCTCCCAAGTACTAGGATTACAGGTGTGCATCACTGCACATACCTATTTTTTATTTTTTGAAACAGGGCCTCACTGAGTTGCTGAGACTGTCCTCGAACCTATGATCCTCCTGTCTCGTTCTCCCTAGTACTGGGATAATAGGTGTGTACCACTGCACCTACCTGACCTCTTCATTCTTTAGCTATTTGTCATATATCTGTCATGTATAACACAATGTATCAGGTCCTATATAGATCACAGTGATGAAGAAGGTTTGGTACCATCCTTCTAGGAATGTACCATTCATTGCAGGGATATAAAGGTGTGACTATAAGCAACTACAGTAATGCAAGGAGTATTATAATAAGTACAGTCAAAGCCGGGCGTGGTGGCGCACGCTTGTAATCCCAGCATTTGGGAGGCTGAGACCGGAGGATCCGGGTTCGAGGCCAGCCTCAGCTACCTAGTGAGGCCCTCCGCAACTTAGTGAGACTCGGTTTCAAAATAAAGAATAAAAAATAGGGCTGGGGGTATCGCTCGGAGGTAGAACACCCCTGAGTTCAATCCCCAGTACCGCAAAAAAAAATAATAATAATAATAAGTACAGTCAGAGTTAACTGATTTCAAAAAGAGGTTTCTTCTTAGAAGAGGCATAGGGGCATTCTAGTTGGAAGAAATATTAATAAAAGTGCAGACAGGGAGAAGCAGAGAAGATATCTACATCTTCTTTTTTTATTTTTCAGCACAGATTTTTACACGTTTCTTGAGTACAACAGGGTTACATAGACATTTATGACATATCAATCATTATCAGAACACAAATGGCACCACTTCTTTGTTTTACACGTATAGCCCACATTCTTTTTTTTTTTTTTTTTGCGGTACTGGGGATTGAACTCAGAGGCATTTTACCTCCGAGCTATACCCCCAGCCCTATTTTTTCTTCTTTATTTTGAAACCGAGTCTCACTAAGTTGCGGAGTGCCTCACTAGGTAGCTGAGGCTGGCCGTGAACCCGGATCCTCCGGTGTCAGCCTCCCGAATGCTGGGATTACAAGCGTGCGCCACCACGCCTGGCTCCCACATTCTTAACATAGCCTAGTAAAGCAAACTTTCTAGAGTCATAAAACCATAATCCTTTAGGGTCATATAGTTACTTTCTAAGAAGTAGGAGGAGCCGGGCGTGGTGGCGCATGCTTGTAATCCCAGCATTCGGGAGGCTGAGACCGGAGGATCCGGGTTCAAGGCCAGCCTCAGCTACCTAATGAGGCACTCTGCAACTTGGTGAGACTCGGTTTCAAAATAAAGAATAAAAAATAGGGCTGGGGGTGTAGCTCAGAGGTAGAATGCCCCTGAGTTCAATCCCCAGTACTGCAAAAAAAAAAAAAAAGAAGTGGGAGGGTCTTTCATCTACGCATCCTAGGTGCAATCTCCAGACTTTGAGACGCCAATGTAGCCATAGCAGAAGAGTCAGTATAATTACTCATATATGCAGATAGCAACTGCCAGGGGGAAGAGGGCCCAGCTGGGCTCCCACAACTCCCCCGTTTTGTTTTGTTTTGTTTTTGCCTCAGTAGAGAATTTTAATAAATCTTATGCTAGTAATAAGTAAAAGGTTTTTTTACTCATTAGTATATGAATATTGAATTTTTTTTTTTTTAGCATGGATTTTTATACATTTCTTGGGTACAACAGGGTTAATTACACATTTTTGTTGGGTACAAGCTACCTGTACTAGCTTGTACTCCCCCGTTTTTATTTTAAAATGCACGAAGGACTGTGCCTGTCTTAGGTCGTTTCCTACCAGGTGCTTAATCTCTTACCCGTCATGGGATCTCAATGAGTCATTCAACAAGCCCTGTCTTAGGTTGATATTGCCCTGAGAAAATCGAACCCATCATTGACTACCAGGCCCTGTGCGAGGCAGTGCTTGCAGTTTTATTCCATGTAAATCTGCTCATATACTAACATAGGCATTGATCACAAGGCATACAACGAGTGGTAGAATGCATAAGCCTAGAATGACTATTGCTGCTAATCTGTTAACTCCTCCCAGCAAGGAGGTAAACAAGGGCCAGGTAGGCACCAAGGATTGAAGCCGATTTACAAATGTCTTAGCTGTTTCTGCCATTTTAATAGAGATGGGCTCCCAATTACGTAGATCGAAAATCTCCTGGTGTAACTTTAAAAAATCATTTTTTTTCGCCGGGCGTGGTGGCGCACGCTTGTAATCCCAGCATTCGGGAGGCTGAGACCGGAGGATCCGAGTTCGCGGCCAGCCTCAGCTACCTAGTGAGGCACTCTGCAACTTAGTGAGACTCGGTTTCAAAATAAAGAATAAAAAAATAGGGCTGGGGGTGTAGCTCGGAGGTAGAATGCCCCTGAGTTCAATCCCTAGTACCACAAAAAAAAAAAAAATCATTTTTTTTCATCTTTCCCTTATTTGTTGCATTGTAATCACACATCTTTGTTAGGTACAAGCTAGTATAGGTAAAGGATATCTACATCTTCTAAGTCACAACGAATACCTAGTAATATAATTTGTGTAGAACACAAAGTTCATATAGCATAATATTAAGATCAAAGTCTAGGGGTGGGGATTTGAATTTATATCCACATTTTGAAACCCTTGAAGACAATTCTAGAGAGTTTAGATGTAATTTTAATTTGGAGAGCATTGAGGAAACCATTGATGTTTTGAGAAGAATCAAGGATACCAAAGGAAGATTGATTTGGAGGGGTATACAGGGTGAAGTGTAGCTGCATAAGGCACAGACTGGTTAAGTATTAGTCTGGCTAAGACTGATTTAATAATACCCTAGGTTAGGGTGATAAGGTTGTATCATATCATGTGCTCAGCCGGGCTTGGTGGTGCACGCTGGTAATCCTAGTACTTGGGAGGCTGAGACAGGAGAATCGCAGGTTCCTGGCCAGCCTCAGCTACTTAGTGAAATCCTCCACAACGTAGCAAGATCCTGTTTCAAAATAAAGAATAAAAATAGGGCTGGAGATGTAGCTCAGAGGTAGAATGCCCCTGGGTTCAATCCCCAGTACCGCAAAAAATAATTATATATGTGTGTGTGTGTGCACGTGCGCGTGTGCGTACGTGTGCGCTCTGTAATCAAAGGAGACAATCTCAAAGCTGGTGCTAGCCTAGGTAAATTACTAAACCTGGCCTACCTTCTTTATAGAAAAGTGATAATTATAGCACCAAACTCTGCATTTTTATAAGATTTAGATCAGACAATATATCTAAACCCTTGCTTATAGTAAGCGCTCAATAAATTGTTAATGTTATAAGATGTTTGAAATATTGAATGTTTTAAGGAAGAAGAGAGTCAGAGATAACTACAGTTTTTTTGGGTTTTTTTTGTTTTTTTTTTTTTTGCAGTACTGGGGATTGAACTCGGGGGCATTCTACCTCCGAGCTACAACCCCAGCCCTAATTTTTATTCTTTATTTTGAAACCGGGTCCCAGTAGTACTGTATTTGGATTTATGTGTGATTTTATATCATGAAGACTTTGTTTTATGAAAGTGGCTGCACCTATGTTTGGGGCATAAATGTTGACAATTGTTATTTCCTCTTGCTGGATTGTTCCTTTTACTAATAAAAATGACCTTCTTTGTCTCTTCTGATAAGCTTAGCCTTGAAGTCTAGTTTATCTGATATCATAGTTGCTACTCCTGCTTGTCTTCATGTTCCATTGGCATGGATTACCTTACTCCAGCCCTTCACTTTTAGTTTGTGGGAATCTTTACTTGTAAGATTTGTTTCTTGCAGGCAGCATATAGATGGATTTGGGGTTTTAATACATTTTGCCACCTCGTGTCTTTTTACTGGGGAGTTGGGACACTTATATTCAGTGTGATCATTGAGAGATGATTTTATTTCCTGACATTTTGAGTTTTGACTTCTATTTTAGGTATATTTATTCTTTTTTGCTTAGCTGTTTGCTTCCTGGGAATTGTTTCTCTGCTTCTGATGTTTACTTGTTCATTCTTCTTTGTAGTTAATCTCTTTGAGTATTTTCTCCAGTGCTGGTTTGGAAGACATAAATGTTTTTAGTTTTTGTTTGTCACGAAAGGTTTTTATTTCCCCATTGATTTTGAGAGAGAGTTTTTCTGGATAGGAGAATCTTGGCTGTAAGTTATTTTCTTTCAGAGTTTGGAATATGTTACCCTGACCCCTCCTGGCTTTCATGACTTGATTTGGGAGGTCTGGGGTGATTCTAATTGGTTTGCCTCTAAATGTCACTTGGCCTTTTACTTTTATTGCCTTTAGGATTTTCTCCTTGTCCTCTACATTAGTCAATTTGACTATTCTGTGGTGTGGTGAGCCTCTTTGGTCTTGTCTAGAGGGGGTTCTTATATGTTTCCTGTACCTGTGTGTCTGTGTGTCAACTTCTCTTTCTATGTTTGGAAAATTCTCTGATATTATTTCTTTGAAAAGATGGTTTATTCCATTAGTTTCAACTTCTAGTCCCTGTTCTATGCCTATTATTCTTAGGTTAGCTCTTTTAAAATTGGCCCAGATCTTGTCAATGTCCAATTCATACTGTCGAATATTTTTTTCTCTATTTTGTACTATGGATTCGTTTTTGGAGTGGTCATCTTTTTTTTTTTTTTTTTTTTTTTTTTT
>PVLC010027877.1:0-21490 GCA_004027655.1 Graphiurus murinus
ACTGGGGATTGAACTCAGGGGCATTCTACCGTCGAGCTATACCCCCAGCCCTATTTTTTATTCTTTATTTTGAAACAGGGTCTCACTGAGTTGCGGATGCCTCACTAGGTAGCTGAGGCTGGCCGCGAACCCGGATCCTCCGGTTTCAGCCTCCCAAATGCTGGGATTACAAGCGTGCGCCACCACACCCGGCTACTCCCAGCCCTTCTTAATTTTTTTTTTTTTTGAAACAGGGTCTCACTTGGTTGCTAAGAGTACCACTAAATTGCCAAGGCTGGTCCTGAACCTGTGATCTTCCTATTAAGTACTCAGATTGCAGGCCTGCATGACCACACCTGGCTTAAATTGTTTTTTAATTTTATTTTTATTTTCCCTGTACTGGGGATTGAACCCAGGGGCATCCACCTCCAACTAGACCCCCAGCCCTATTTTTTTATTCTTTATTTTGAAACAGGGTCTCACTAAGTCGTGGAGGGCCTAAGTAGTTGAGGCTGGCAGCCAACCCAGATTCTCCTGTCTCAGCCTCCCAAATATTGAGATTACAGGTGTGTGCCACCACGCCCAGCTAATTGTTTATTTTGAAACAGGGTCTCCCTAAGTTGCTGAGGATCTCACTAAATTGCTGAGGCTGGCCTCGAATCTGCGATTCTCCTGTCTCAGCCTCCCAAGCACTTAGATTATAGGCATGAGCCATCATCTCTGGCTAGGCTGAAAGTTTTAGAACGTAAATACCCAAGAAAGTCAAGTCCTTGAACAGGCAAGAGGAAAAGGCCCCAGGGAATGAGGGATGAGATGGAGGGCCATTCTTCTTTTGTAACAGGAAGAGGCAGGTGCAGCAGATTGGGGGTGGGGGGTACTGGGGATTGAACCCAGGGGCGTTCTACCTCTGAACTACAACCCCAGTCCTATTTTAACTTTGAAACAGGGTCTTGCTAGGTTGATGAGAAGTCTCACTACTTGCTGAGGCTGTCCTCGAACCTGTGATCCTCCTGTCTCAGCCTCCCAAGTACTGGGATTACAGGTATGCGCCACGACGCCTGGCTCTAAGTGCAGCAGATTTTTAGGATTTGGAGATGAGAACATGACTAATCATTCTTCCTCCGCACCCTTCAAAAAGCTGGCAGTTCGACATTAGTCTTGTCCAGGCCTAAATTTCTCCAGTGGAGGAGAGAAATTCCAAGCGACCCATCGCTGTCAGGCCTGCCCCTGCCCCTCGCTGTGGTTCTGGAGTCCTCCCCAGCCTGCCGGGCCACCTGCTCCCGCATCATCAACTCCATCTTGGCCCAAGCGCCTCCCCAGGTGCCGGGCCACCCTCCTGCACCGTCACCATCTTCGCCATGGGGCCTCACTGCGTTCCACCTGGTTGGCCACGTGTTTGCCCATCCTGCAGTGCGCACCAAGTCACGTGCCCCACGCTGCTGCGCGCGCCCTGATCTCCTGCCCCCAGCGTGCTTTGCGCGCGACCCCCGCCCCCGCGCACGTGCCCTGCAGGTGGCGGCGGTTGGAGCCGAGCGGTGAGCTGCACGCGGCCCCTGGACTGAATGCTGCCCTCGCGAGAGGACTGCCGGGTACAAAGGGGCGTCCCGGGAACCTCGTGGACTCACAGCCTGGGGGGCGGCAGGTTCCGGAGGCATCGAGGGCGAGTAGCGCGGACATGGGGGGAAGCGCCCGGAACCGGGGAGTCCTGGAAGGGGACGATGCCCCCGGCCAGGTGAGGGCGCGGGCATCGAAGGCAGGAGCCCAGGACGCCGCCCGTCACTTTTGGGGCATTGACGCCTGGGCTGCTGGCGTCGGTGCGGGACTCTGAGGTCCAGCCTTCTCTCTCTATCAGTCGCCCTACGAGCGCTTAAGTCAGAGGATGCTGGACATAACCGGGGATCGAGGCGTGCTGAAGGATGTCATCCGAGAGGGCGCTGGAGGCCTGGTGACACCTGATGCCTCAGTGCTAGGTAGGACTGCATCCTGCTGCCCTTAGGGGGAAATTCTTTGAGGGCTAAGCATGCTGGCACATACCTGTAATCCCAATACTTGGGAGGCAGAGACAGGAGGATCACAGGTTCAAGACCAGCCTCAGCAATTTAGTGAGGCTCTTAGCAACCTAGGAAGACTTTGTTTAAATTAAAAAAAACAAAAACAAAACAAAACAAAACAAAAAACCACCTTTTTTTTTAAAGGACTGGGACAATAGCTCAAAGGTAGAATGCCTCTGGGTTCAATCCCCTGTACCACAAAAATAAATAATAAAAATAGCCAGGTGCGGTGGTGCATGCTTGTAATCCCAGTACTTGGGAAGCTGAGACAGGAGGATCACAGGTTCGAAACCAGCCTCAGCAATTTAGGCTCTCAGAAACTTACCAAGACCCGGTTTCCAAATAAAAAATAAAAATAAAATAGGTCTGGGGGTGTACCCCGGAGATAGAAAGCCCCTGGGTTTCATCCCCAATACCACACAAAAAAAATTCTTTAAAAATGACCTGAGGGAGCCGGGCGTGGTGGCGCAGGCTTGTAATCCCAGCATTCGGAAGGCTGAGACTGGAGGATCCGGGTTCGCGGCCAGCCTCAGCTACCTAGTGAGGCACTCCGCAACTTAGTGAGACCCGGTTTCAAAATAAAGAATAAAAAAAAAATAGGGCTGGGGGAGCTGGGTGTGGTGGCACACACTTGTAATCCCAGCATTTGGAGGCTGAGACCGGAGGATCCGGGTTCGCCGCCAGCCTCAGCTACCTAGTGAGACACTCCGCTATTGTTTCAAAAATAAAGAATAAAAAATAGGGCTGGGGGTATAGCTCAGAGATAGAATGCCCCTGAGTTCAATCCCCAGTAACGCAAAAAAAAAAAAAAAAAAAAAAGGCCTGGGGGTTGGAGTTTTTAAGAGGAAGATGAGGGGCCCCCATCTCTTCTTTGCATGATACTGCCATGAACTATGAGCACTCCGAGGCACATCAGTGTAGCTCAGGGCTGCAGAGCAGGTATCCAGAATGTGGCTCAGCAGCTTAAATGCATGTGATCCCCTTGTGATAATTATAGAGACTTGGTGGTAGGAATGTTTTCAGTTGGTTTTCCTTACCAAAGTCTCTTTTTTCTCTGTCCTAGTGAAATATTCCGGATATTTGGAACACATGGACAAGCCTTTTGATTCCAATTGCTTTAGAAAAACTCCTCGACTAATGAAGCTTGGAGAGGGTAAACTCAGATGAGAGCTTGAAACGTTCAAATCATTTGGAGAAATGATGGAACACAATGTTTTAGAACTGGAAAACTGTCCAGAGCATAGATTCTTAGAGTTGGTTTCACTAAGGCTGATTTTTGGTAAACTAGCCATGTTTTTTCTCACATTTCCCATTAAAACCTAAATGTTATGAAATAGGAAGATTGCCGGTTCCAGGCCAGCCTCAGCAACTTAGCAAGATCCTGTTTCAAAATAAAAAGGAAAAAGAAAAAAGAGCTGGGAGTATAACTCAGAGGTAGAATGCCCCTGCATTTAATCCCTA
The DNA here is from genome assembly GCA_004027655.1 of Graphiurus murinus. NCBI lineage: Eukaryota > Metazoa > Chordata > Mammalia > Rodentia > Gliridae > Graphiurus > Graphiurus murinus. Next base: position 3,492 of record PVLC010027877.1, read on the forward strand.
GTACCAAAAAAAAAAAAAAAAAAAAAACAAAAACAGGCATGGTGGCTCAAACCTGTAATCCCAGTACTTGGGAGGCTGAGACAGGAGGATCACAGGTTCAAGACCAGCCTCAGCAATTTAGTGAGGCACCCAGCAACCTAGCAATGCCTTGTTTCAAGACAAAAAAAGGGGGGGGGGGCTGGAGTCTAGTGGGGTCTAGCTAGAATGCCCATGGGTTCAATCCCTAGTACCAAAAACAAACAAAAAAACCCCAAACAAACAAAAACCTAGACCTAGATATCTTGAATACTGATTTCCCACTGTGCATGGTGAAATAAGAGGTTGTGCTCAGATGATTAGAATATCTCTGCTCTTAATGACTTGTTTGAGTAAGATTTTATTTGGGCAGAAGCGAGGGTGAGGAGGAAGATAGTGCAGGAAGAAGGAACCATGCTATGGAGATGTAGAGGCCAAAATACTGCTCGGCCTGGAGAAGCTGGAGTTTGGAAATGGAAGGGGCAATGGGAAGCAAGCTGAACAGTAAGCTGGGATCACAAAGTGGAAGGCTTGGGATGCCATGTGGAGAGGTTTGGACCTGGAGGGGGAAGAAACCAATGGCATTGAACAGGATGGTGGAAAAACTTCAACCAAGTCCCTTCTTTCAGATATCACACTTTGGGGCATGGAGCTGGGTCTTCTGAGCATGCGCAGAGGGGAGCTGGCCAGGTTTCTGTTCAAGCCGACCTATGCCTATGGGACGCTGGGCTGTCCTCCCCTAATCCCCCCAAACACCACCGTCCTGTTTGAGATCGAGCTGCTTGACTTCCTCGACTCCGCTGAGTCAGACAAGTTTTGTGCTCTCTCCGCTGTAAGTTCTGGGGTACAGATGTTTGTGTTTTGGGTGGTTCTCCTAGATAGCCTACCTGCTGATGATCACAGGCCCAGCCCAGTTCTACTCAGGCCTCCGTGCAATGGCGATGGAGGGGCCTCCACTTCCTAGTCTTGTCTGAGATAAATGTACTGGGCCACAGTAAGGCTGAGTTTGTTATAGATTAGCAATTTGAGCTGATCATTGAGTTACTCTTCGCCTAGCTCTTCCTACAAGACAGTGAACATTTGTTTTTCTGCACTGTTTGATTTCCAACAAGTTAGGCATGTGTAGCTGACATCTAGGGTGACTATAATTGATGGTCCCACTTAGGACACTGGAGAGTGAATGGCACTGTTAACTGGATGGGAATCACAGGACGTCAGGAAAACTGGGATATCACTGTCCTTATAACTGAAGTCTTGCCATTTCTTTGTAGCCTTTCATTTACCCTCATCCCATAGATGCAGGGCTAGGTGGTGCATGCCTGTAATCCCGGTACATGGGAGGCTGAGACAGGAGGATCACAGGTTCTAGGACAGCCTCCACAACTTAAGGGGGCTCTCAGCAACTTAGTGAGACCCTGTTTCCAAATGAAAAATAGGGCTGGGAGTGTAGCTCAATCCCCAGCACCACACACACAAAAATCCTATCAGGCTGGGGTGGTGGCACCTGCCTGTAATCTCAGTATTTGGGAGGCTGAGACAGGAGGATTACAGGTTCACGGCCAGCCTTAGCAACTTAGGCCCTCTGCAACTTAGTAAGACCCTGTTTCAGAATAAATAAAATAGGGTTAGAGGTACAGTTCAGAGGTAAAATGCCCCTGGGTTCAATCCCCAGCACTCCATAAAATCCTATCAGCAATTGTATACACTGTCCTCATCAGGCTGTCACACACTGCGTATGTGGCCATAGCTCTGACTGAGGATCTCACCTTTTCCTCATCTTCCAGAATGGAAGTTCTTACAGGTGCATGGGGCCCACTTCAGGGGTACTGATATAAGATCTCTGGATAAAGTCAGGACAAAAATGCTCTGCAAGTGATTCTGATATGTAGCATCATGAACACAAAGACCATCAGGGCTCTGAGCAAACCAGGGCCTGGTAAATACCTGTTGGGTAAATGGTGGTTGTGAGTCCTGAGTGCTTGGTGAGCTCCATCAGTTTCTAAGGGTGTGGCATTGCTGCCTCAGAGAACATCAAGGACCACAGGAGCAGACTTCCTCCTGGCTCTACTCTGGAAAATAGGGTCAGTTATAATTTCAACCTGCCATGACCTCCACTGGGACTCAGATATGACCTCTGCACACACAGGAAAGTAAACAAAAGTTCATAGTCTGCATGGTTACCCGACCACTGTAATACCGCTTTCCTTGTGGAGGTGTGGCATTTGGCCTTGCTGTGCATTCTTGTTTTTGGTTCTCAGGAGCAACAAGACCAGTTTCCACTTGAGAAGGTTCTCAAAGTGGCGACGACTGAAAGGGAGTTTGGCAACTACCTTTTCCGCCAGAATCGCTTCTACGATGCCAAAGTGAGGTATAAGCGGGTAAGAATGGAAATTAGAGATCCTGTAGAGATCCTGAACTCTTCCTTGCTTAGAAGACATAAACTTTGTCTCTTTCCCTACTCTTTTTTTTTTTTCAGTACTGGAGATGGAACCTGGGGGCATTCTACCTCCAAGCTACAGCTACAGCCCTATTTTTTTATTCTTTATTTTGAAACAGGGTCTCACTGAGTTGTGGAGTGCCTCACTAAGTAGCTGAGGCTGGCCATGAACCCGGATCCTCCAGTCTCAGCCTCCCAAATGCTAGGATTACAAGCGTGCGCCACCTTGCCCGGGCTCTCTTTCCCTATTCTTTATGGGCAGCCATTAAGAAAGATCTCATTAAAGAATATCTTCCTGGGCATGGTGACACACACCTGTAATTCCAGTACTTGGGAGACTGAGGCAGGAGAATCACAGGTTCAAGGCCAGCCTCAGCAATTTAGACCCTCAGCAACTTAGACCCTGTTTCAGAATAAAAGATAAAAAGGTCAGGGGGTGTAACTCAGAGGTAGACTGCCTCTGAGTTCACTCCCCCGTAAAAAAAGCCCCCCCCCAAAAAAAAACAAATGGCACCTCTTCACTTCTTCCCCCTTCCTCTTTCCTAAGCCTGACCCCAGGGGCATCACTGTGTGTGTGTGTGGCACTGGGGATTGAACCTAGAGGCATTCTACCTTTGAGCTACACCCCCAGCCTGATTTTATTTCTTATTTGGAAACAGGGTCTCACTAGGTTGATGAGAGTTTCACTACTTGCTGAGGCTGTTCTCAAATCTGTGATCCTCCTATCTCAGCCTCCCAAGTACTGGGATTACAAGCGTGCGCCACCATGCCCGGTTCGGGGGCATCACTTTCTAACTGCATCTGCTGTGTTCTCGTATTCTGCATTAACAAATTATTGCTCCTTCTCACAGTTTTTTTTTTTGGGGGGGGGTACTGGGGTTTGAACTCAGGGGAATTCTACCTCCGAGCTATACCCCCAGCCCTATTTTTTATTCTTTATTTTGAAACCGGGACTCACTAAGTTGCGGAGTGCCTCACTAGGAAGCTGAGGCTGGCCGAGAACCCGGATCCTCCTGTCTCAGCCTCCCGAATGCTGGGATTACAAGCGTGCGCCACCACGCCCGGCTTCCTTCTCGCAGTTTTGATGTCTCATTTTTAGGTGAGGCTTTCTTTCTTTCTCACTTCTGTTTTTCTAGTATTGATATGTCATCATTTTAAAATTGGTATTGAAACTGGACATGGTAGTGCACGCCTTAATCCCAGTACTTGGAAGGCTGAGACAGGAGGATGGCAGGTTCAAAGCCATTGTCAGCAACCTAACAAGACCCTGTTTCCAAATAAAATATAGAAGGGGGCTGGGGATATAGCCCAGAGGTAGAAGGCCCTGGGTTCCATTCCAATACCATACACACAACACACACACACACACACACACACACACACACACACACACAAATTGGTATTGAGTTTGCATTATTAAAGCTGTATAAACACCACTTCTTGCCAGGCGTGGTGGCACACACTTGTAATCCCAGTACTTAGGAGACTGAGACAGGAAGATCACAGGTTTGCAGCCAGCCTCAGCTACTTACTGAGGTCTTCTGCAACTTAGTGAGACCTTGTTTCACAATAAAGAATTAAAAATAGGGCTGTGTTCAATCCCCAGGTCCGGGAAAAAAAAATCACATCTTGTTAAGTAGTTCACTAGACTTCATTCCTTTTTTCTGCAAACCCTTCTTTTCCCCCTTAAATTGCCTCTTAGTTGCTTAGTTTTCTGTCTACCTTCCATTGTTTATTTTTGTTGTTGTTTTTTGCTGTATGCGTATGTGTGTGTTGCTGTGGATTGAACACAGGGACATTCTACTGCAGAACTACACCCCCAGCCCTATTTTATATTTTATTTGGAAACAGGGTCTCGCCAAATTGCTGAGGCTGTCTCTGAACCTATGATTCTCCTGTCTCAGCCTCCCAAGTACTAGGATTACAGGTATAGGACCAACACCATTGCTCCTTTTTTTTTTTTTTTTTTTTTAACGGTACTGGGGATGGAACCCAGGGGCATCTACCTCTGAGCTATACCCCCAGACCTTTTTCTTAATTCTTTATAAAACCACACAAATAATAAATAAATGAAAAGGACTTTCTACTGCTGTGAGAAAGTTTAGTAAGAAGCAGTGGAAGCTGGGCATGGTGGTGCATCCTTGTACTCCCAGTACTTGGGGCAGTCTATGTCTGAGCAATACTCCCAGCCCTATTTCGTTTTTTATTTGGAATCTGTTTCACAGCTGGGTGTGGTAGCACACACTTGTTTCCAAATAAAATATAAAATAGAGCTGGGGGTGTAGTTCTGCAGTAGAATGTCCCTGCGTTCAATCTCAGTGTTTGGGACGCTGAGACAGGATTGCAGGTTTGAGGACAGCCTCAGATGTCCTTGTTTCCAAATAAAAATAAGATAGGGCTGGAGGTGTAGCATGTAGGTAGAATTCCCCTAAGTTCAATCCCCAGTACCAAAAAAATAAAAATAAAAGAAGCAGGGTCTCACTAATTTGCAGAGGGCCTTGCTCAGTTGCTGAGGCTGGCTTCGAATTTATGATCCTCCTGTCTCAGCCTCCCAAGTACTAGGATTACAAGTGTGTGCCACCATGCCTGGCTGGTTAGAAAGCCTCTTTCTTTCTCTTTCACTTTTTCTTTCTTTGTCTTTTCTTTTTCCTAGTACTGGGGATTGAATACAGGGGCATTTTACCCCTGAGCTCACCCCCAGCTCTTTATATTTTTTTTATTTTTGGTACTGAGGATTGAACTAAGAGGCATTCTACTTCCAAGCTACACCCTCAGCCTGATTTTATTTCTTGTTTAGAAATAGGGTCTCGCTAGGTTACTGAGAGTCTTGCTAAATTGCCGAGGCTGGGTTCAATCCTATGATCCTCCTGTCTCAGCCCCCCAAGTACTGGGATTACAAGTGTGCACCACCATGCCCGACTACTACTTTTGAAAGAGTACATCATTGTATGTCTTAAAATATTCCTGCTTTTTATTCTTTATTTTGAAACCGAGTCTCACTAAGTTGCGGAGTGCCTCACTAAGTAACTGAGGCTGGCCGCGAACCCGGATCCTCTGGTCTCAGCCTCCCGAATGCTGGGATTACAAGCGTGCGCCACCACGCCCGGCTTTTTCCTGCTTTTTATACTTTTAGAATTGCTATTGCCAGACGTGGTGGTGAACACCTGGAATCCTAGTACTTAAGAGGCTGAGACTGGAGGATCGCGGGTTTGAAACCAGCCTCAGAACTTAGCATGGCTCTCAACAACTTAAGACACTATTTCAAAACAAAAAATAAAATAAAGCTAGGCGTGTAACTCAGAAGTAGAATGCCGAACTGGGCGTGGTGGCGCACGCTTGTAATCCCAGCATTCGGGAGGCTGAGACCGGAGGATCCGGGTTCGAGGCCAGCCTCAGCTACCTAGTGAGGCATTCCGCAACTTAGTGAGACCCGGTTTCGAAATAAAGAATAAAAAATAGGGCTGGGGGTGTAGCTCGGAGGTAAAACGCCCTTGAGTTCAATCCCTAGTACCGCAAAAAAAAAAAAAAAGAAGTAGAATGCCCTTGGGTTCAATTCCCAGTACCAAAATAATAATAATAATAATAATAATAATAATAATAATAATAATAATAATAATAATAATAAATTGCTGTTAAGTCTGATGCTGCCAGGCATGGTAGTGTATGTCTTAATCTCAGCTTTTCAGTATGCTGAGTCAGAGGGTTCCAAGTTCAAGGCCAATCTGGGCAATTTAGCAAGACCCTGTCTCAAACATAAAAAGGGGGCGGGGGCAGTGCTGGGGATGTAACTCAGTGATAGAGCATTTGAGCATATGTAAGGCCCTGGGTTTAATCCCCAGTACTGCAAATAAAGTAGTTTGCAAGCTAGGCACAGAGGCACACACCAGGAGTCCCAGCTACTCAGGAGACAAAGGTGAGAATCACTTGAGCCCAGGAATTTGAGAACAGCCTACACACATAGTAAGGCCTTGTCTCAAGTACTTTTGTTTTTGTGGTACTGGGAATTGAACCCGGGGCATTCTGCTTCTGAGCTACACCTCCATCCCTATTTTATTTTGAAACTGTCTCATTAAGTGGCTGAGGCTAGTTGTGAACCTGCACTCCTCCTTTCTCAGCCTCCCAAGTACTGGGATTATAAGCATATGCCACCACACCTAACAAAGTTTTTTTGGAGGTTCTTTGTTGCTTTTCCCCCAGCATACTGTTCGGTTACATTATCTTCTCTTATGTCTGTATTACAATTTTTAAGTCTTCTCCTCTCTGCATCATTTTTCTTTAATCTCAGTTCTTTGTGTTTCATTTGCTGTGAATGGGAGATGGTGACCATTTTTATTAAGTCTAGTGGCAAGTCACAAAGACTTATAATAACAGTGACCTAAAGATAGTTTAATTCTCCTTCACATAACAGGCTAGAGGAGTGCCAATAAGGGCTGGTTGGTAGCTCCGCTCTGTGATGTTTTCAGGTACAGACTTTTTGTTTCTAGGGTGTTCCATGGTCCTGAGGCCCTAGATGGTAGTCTCTGAGTTCTTTGCAGCAGAAAGGAAGAAAGGGCTAATGGGGTACACCAGCTCATCTTGGAGTAAGGTTCCTGCTGTGCAGCACTAAAACTAAATCATGTTTTCCAGAACCTATTCTCTGCCCATCCCTAGCTACAAGCAATGTTGGCTGATACCTATATTCTGGATGTACATATTCTTAGCAAAAAGACCAACTGCCACCGAAGAAGGGGAGGAAGGCTGTTGGAGACAGGAGGCCTCCCCTCCATAGGATCTTTCTTACAATGGCTGGTGATCTTTGGCTGACCATTGAGATTTGAAAGAAGTATCAGAAAGCTGACTAGGAACTCCCAAGTACTCATTGGGGCAGATTGCAGTGTGGCTATGTAGTAGCACCATACATCAAGTGTGTAGGTGTGCCCTCAGAACACACAGTCTTGCATCTTCCATCCAGTATAGATCTAGCTACAGTGCTCCGCAAGCAAGCAAGGGATCAGGACAAAGTTCTCATTGTCTACTGCTGAGACTGTCCTCTTTATATCCCGGTGAGAAGTGTCCCATCCCTGCCCTCTGTCCATCCTGCCCCTGAATCAAGAGCCTCTTTGGAGCCAGGCTCAGTGGTGCACACATGTAATCCTAGCTACTAGAGAGGTTGAGGCAGGGGGATTGCAAGCTCAAACCATTCTCAACAAGTTAGCAAGATCCTTTCTCAAAATAGAAAATGCAGAAGGCATGGGGATATACTTTAGTGGTAAAGTACTACTGGGTTCAGTTCCCAGTACGGGGGGGGGGTGTCTTTGGTTCCATTTCTCCAGAAAATAGACCTCCTGATTGCTGAGGTGGAGAAAGAAGGTAACATTTGACTTGATGTGTCCTGTTTTATGCAGCCCCACCTCTACCCTCCAGTATCGATAATTTCTAGTTCCCTCGGTTTCCTGGTCTTTCAGACTCTAAGCTGCACATGTCAGTCCCATTTATACTGCCCCTCTGCAAGTTAGTCATCACACTGCTGTCCACTGACACACTGGGTTTTATTGATCCCCTTCCTGTCCTTTGCTCTCATAGAAGTATACCTTTCGTATTCGTTTAAAGTTAGATCGGTAGAGGATGTGTGTTGTCTGCCTTGTTGGGCCAGGAGTTTTGCATGCCTCTTCCTATTAGAACTTTTCCTGATTTAGCCGGGCACGGTGGCCCATGCCTGTAATCCCAGTATTTGGGAGTTTGAGACAGGAGGATTATAAGTTTGCAGCCCACCTCAGCAACTTAGTGAAGCCCTGTTTCAAACTGAAAAATAAAAATAGGACTAGGGGTGTAGCTCAGAGGTAGAATGCCCCTGGGTTCAATCACCAGTACTCCCACAACACATACACAAAGAATTTTCCTAATTTTATGTTGATTTTGGGTCCTGAAACCTTGCTGGATTAGCTTTTTAGCTCTTACGGTTTTGCATGTGTGAAGTCTCTAGGGCTTGACGTATTTGAGATCGTTGCCCCTCCTGACCATCCACGTTCCCTCTCCACAGGCTTTGTTGCTTCTTCGCCGACGACTGGCTCCCCCAGAGGAGCAGCACCTGGTGAAAGCCGCCAAGCTGCTTGTTCTCCTGAACCTGTCCTTTGTGTACCTGAAGCTGGACCGACCCACCACAGCCCTGCACTATGGAGAGCAGGCTCTGGTCATTGACCAAAAGAATGCCAAGGCCCTCTTCAGGTGTGGACAGGTGAGCTGGACGAGAGGGGCATAGGAACAGGCACCTAAGAAAAGGAAGCAGCAGTGCTCAACTCAGGCACTGCAAAAAATGCCATCTTTCCAAGTCTGAACTTAAAGCTCCCTCCTTCCTCACAGGCTTGTGTCCTCCTGACCGAGTATGAGCAGGCCCGGGATTTCCTAGTGCGAGCCCAGAGGGAACAGCCCTTCAACCATGACATCAATAATGAGCTGAGGAAACTGGCCAGGTGAGACCTCTGTCGGCAGGAAAGTGACCAGAGCAGCTGTGACATGTGGCTATCCTTCCAGTCCATCCACCAGCATAGAGGATGGACTGGGAACATTGCCCAGAACTGGCTGGGAGCCAGCACCTCTAGAGGTGATTTTCTGAAGTTCTCAGCACCCTAAACCAGCAGCTCACAGAGGAAAGGGGAGCAAACTACCAAACTTCATGTCTGATGTTTCCCACCTCCCTGTTGCCCTCCTCCTGCAGATAAGCACCCCTTAGAGAGGTAAACTGTGACTTTGTGTGTGTGTGTGTGTGTGTGTGTGTGTGTGTGTGTGTGTGTGTGTGGTACTAGAGATGGAACCCAGGGGTCTTCTACCTCCAGGCTACACCCCCATACCTGTCTTATTTTTTATTTGGAGACAGTGTCTCCCTAAGTTGCCGAGAGCCTCCCTAAGTTGATGAGGCTGGCCATGATCCTGCAATCCTCCTGTCTTAGCCTCCCAAGTACTGGGATTACAAGTGTGTACCACCACACCTGGCTTGGTGTAACTCTTGGTATGTGTGTGTGAGTGTCTGTGTGGTATGGGGATTAAACCTAGAGGCCCTCTATCACTGAGCTTATACCCCCGGCCTTCTTTATTTCAAGACATGGTCTCATCAAGTTGCCCAGGCTGGCCTTGAACCTGCCATCCTCTCAAGTTGCTGTGAGTAAAGGCATGTGCCACTGTGCCGCGTTTACTGGTGTAACTCTTAAAAGGGTCTTTTGCTTCAGACTCTGCCCTATATGCACCACCTGAGACTGGCATTCCATAGGTCCTGTCGGGATCTGCACAGGACTGTCAGGTCTGATGCTCACTCCCATGATAAACACACCAGTCTTTTATTTTTTTATTTTATTTTATGTAGCTTAGAGGTAGAATGCCCCTAAATTCCATTCCCAGCAACACACACACACACACACACACACACACACACACACACACACACACACAGTTATTTGCTGCTAGGCATATAGCTGGAAGTAGATAGAATGCCTCTGGGTTCAATCCCCAGTACAAGAAACCAAACCAAACCAAAAAAACCCTTCAAAATTATTCTCCTATAAGCCGGGCGTGGTGGCGCACGCTTGTAATCCCAGCATTCGGGAGGCTGAGACCGGAGGATCCGGTTTCGCGGCCAGCCTCAGCTACCTAAGTGAGGCACTCCGCAACTTAGTGAGACCCAGTTTCAAAATAAAGAATAAAAAAATAGGGCTGGGGGTATAGCTCGGAGGTAGAATGCCCCTGAGTTCAACCCCCAGTACCGCAAAAAAAAAAAAAAATTATTCTCCTATAAATAGGAGTCACCTAGTAAGATACCTGCCTTTTGTTTTTGTGGTACTGAGGATTGAATTCTACCTCCAGGTTACACCCCCAGCCCTTTTTATTTTTTTTTTTTGTTGGGAAACGGTCTTGTGAGGCTGCTGAGAGTTTCACTAGAATGCTGAAGCTGTCCTTGAGCCTTTGATCCTCCTGTCTCCACCTCCCAAGTACTGGTATTACAAGCATGGGCCACCATACCCAGCCCACTGTTTTGTGTGTGGTATTGGGGATTTAGTCCTGGGGCATTCTACCTCCGAGCTATACCCACAGCCTTATTTTATTGTTTATTTTAAAATGGTCTCACTAAATTACGGAGGGCCTCACTAAGTTGATGAGGCTAGCTGTGAACCTGTGATCCTCCAAGTACTGGGATTACAAGTGTGCGCCACCACACCTGGCCAACCCACTTTTTTGTTTGTTTGTTTGTTTTTTGCAGTACTGGGGATTGAACCGAGGGGCATACTACCTTCAAACTATACCCCCAGCCCTATTTTTTATTCTTTATTTTGAAACAGGGTCTCACTAGGTTGCTGAGGGCCTCACTAAGTAGCTGAGGCTAGCCATAATCCTGTGATTCTCCTGTCTCGGCCTCCCAAGTACTGAGATTACAAGTGTGTGCCACCACGCCTGGCTCAGCCCACTGTTTTTTTTAAGGTATAATTTGTGTGTGGGGGGGGGGTACTGGGGATTGAACCCAGAGGCATTCTACCTTCGAGCTACACCCCCAGCCAGATTTTATTCCTTTTGGAAACAGGGTCTTACTAGGTTGATGAGAGTCTCACTACTTGCTGAGGCTGTCCTTGAACCTGCGATCCTCCTGTCTCAGCCTCCCAAGTACTGGGATTACAGGTGTGCACCACCACGCCCAGCTAAGGTATAATTTTTGATCTGCTGTGTTGGTGAGATTCTCAACTCCTCTTAACATTATTCAATCATCCAGATTGCTAGTTAAAGCTTACTTGACATCAAGAGTCTGTTTTGAAGCTGGGCGTGGTAGCACACGCTTGTAATCCTAGTACTTGGGAGGCTGAGACAGGAGGATCCAGGTTCTTGGCCAGCCTCAGCTACTTAGTGAGGCCCTCCACAATTTAGACCTTGTTTCAAAGTAAAGAATAAGAAATAGGGCTGGGGCCGGGCGTGGTGGCACACGCTTGTAATCTCAGCATTTGGGAGGCTGAGACCAGAGGATCCGGGTTCGCGCCCAGCCTCAGCTACCTAGTGAGGCACTCCACGACTTAGACCCTGTTTCAAAAATAAAGAATAAAAAATAGGGCTGGGGGTATAGCTCTAAGGTAGAACGCCCCTGAGTTCAATCCCCAGTACCACCAAAAAAAAAAAAAAAAAAATAGGGCTGGAGTTGTAGCTCGGAGGTAGAATGACCCTGGTTTTAATCCCCAGTACCAAAAAAAAAATAATAATAATAAAAAAATAAAGTCTATCTTGAGCTGGGCATGGGGCACACACCTGTAATCCTAGTAATCGCAGGTTTGAGGACAACATCAGCAATGTAGCAAAAATGCTCAACAACCTAGCAAGATCCTATTTCAAAAAATAAAAAATAAAAAAGGGGCTGGGGGTATGTCTCAGAAGTAGAATGCCCCTAGTTTAAGGTAGCATGCCCCTGGGTTTAATCCCCAGTGCCACTAAGAAAAGTAAATAAATAAAATAAAAAATAAATAGGGCTAGGTTGTGGCATTGAAGGGAGAATACCCGAGTTCAATCCCCAGTACCAAAAACAAAAGAGTCCATTTCTTATATTTGGATCAAGTTGTTATATTTTAGGACTTTCTAGTAATTTCCCTTCTGGCATATAAATGTATCCTCTCTGGTTAAATGTAGATGTTTTGGAATTTGATCATTCTCTAGCAAGAAAATCTCTAGATGATGAGAGGCTACTGAGTGTGAGGGGTCACTTGGCAGAACTCAGCCTGGATCTTCACTTAGCGGGCCCACAGCCTTCATGGCAGCCATCTTTCCAAACAATGGCTGTATCTGGAGGCTTCTTGAATAGGCTTGGGAGCCTTGTCTGTCTCCCTGCCTCTCCAGTATTGATTTTCAGCATCTTTGTACCTGAGCAGAGAATTCCAGCCACCAGATGTCACCTCCTGCAAACATATGGTGTGTATTTCTCTCTACAGCTATTACAGGGACTACGTGGATAGAGAGAAAGAAATGTGTCACCGAATGTTTGCTACTTGTGAAAATGACTCCACAGTGGGAGAAAATTGAAGGTATTTGAAGGCTGGGTAGCATAAAAGGCTTCAGGACTTTGTCCAGTAGAGAGCTATGTGTTTTCCTCAGTCCCTAGTGAATAGTGGCTACCTACAACAGACAGGAGCAGGAGAGCTCCTTGTCACAGCTGATGACACAATTGTAACACAAAATGCACTCAACTGAGCTTCAGCATTTTAAAAAACATCTTATTTTTCTGGGCATGGTGGCACACGCTTGTAATCCCAGTACTTGGGAGGCTGAGACAGGAGGATTGCAGGTTCGTGGCCAGCCTCAGCTACTTAGGCCCTCTGCAATTTAGTGAGACCCTGTTTCAAAGTCTAAGAATAAAAAAATAGGACTGGGAGTGTAGCTCAGAGGAAGAATGCCCCTGGGTTCAACCCCCAGTTCTGCAAAAAAAAAAAAAATTTTTTTTTCAGAGCCAGGCATGATGGCACATACCTGTAATCCCAGTACTTGGAAGGCTGAAACCAGGAGGATTGCAGGTTCAGGATCAGCCTTAGCAGCTTATTGAGCCCCTCAGCAACTTAGTGAGACCCTGTTTAAAATATAATAATAATAATAAATAAGGCTGAGTGTGCAGCTTGGAGGTTGAATGCCCCTGGGTTCGATCCCCAGCAAACTCCCCCCCCCCACACACACACACACAAGAGCTGGGGGTATAGCTTGGAAGTAGAATGCCTCTGGGTTCAATCCCTAGTACCACAAAAAAAGAATCCAGGTGTTGAGGGGGGTTGGGTCAGGCCATGCCTCTTAAAATCTGCTAACTACTAAAATCAGAGGTTGGAAAATGCTGGAATCAACAGGAACAAAATCTCCCATTGCTCCCAAGCACACAGCTGGTGATGCAGCAGGCACAGGGTGAGCTGTCCCCGTGAGTACGTGAGATAACCTCCAGTCTGGTCTGCTATTAAGAAAATTAATGGAAACAGAATCACCTGCCTTAAACACCTGCTTAGCTGGGCAGATAACTGTGTTCTCTTGAGAGAAGTTAAACAAGAAACAAGAAGAAAACAGCTGTTGAACGGGCTCACAGTGATAAATCTCTTCTTTGTTGCTACCTCCATTTCTCTACAAAAGCAGCTGGGCAGGGGGGCAGTGAAAAGGCCTATTCATTCCAGACTCATTCACATGCACTCTGGAAGCCACTGCTATCAACTGTGATGCCACCAGAAGCAAACCTTGCCTTCCTCACTGATAGGACACTGTGAGCCCTGCCTGCAGGCCTTGGAGTGACTTTGAGATACTTGCAGACCTTCTGAGATGCGAGCTGGAGGACTTGTGTTTGGCTCCTGTTAATGTCCAGTAGGGAGGGGGCTGGTACCCAGAAATTCATCAGTATCTCCTGCCATTAGCAAGGATCCAGTCCTTCCAGAGCCCAGTCTAGAACCAGGCTTTGGGAAACCCAGGCAGGCAGTAGGCTTACTTTCCATCTTTTGTGCCTGCCAGCCTTCTGGGGGCTGTAAGAGTTTAAGGCTGGTGATTTTTAGATGGTTTCTTTTTTCCTTTGGGTACTGGGGATTGAATGCAGAGGATTTCTGCCTCCAAGCTACACCCCCAGCCCAATTTTATTTTTTTGCGGTACTGGGGATGGAACTCAGGGGCATTCTACCTCTGAGCTACACCCCCAGCCCTATTTTTTATTCTTTTATTTTTTTGAAACAGGGTCTCACTAAGTAGCTGAGGCTGGCCGAGAACCCTGATCCTCCAGTCTCAGCCTCCCAAATACTGAGATTACAAGCGTGCGCCACCATGCCCGGCTCCAATTTTATTTCTTATTTGGAAACAGGGTCTCACTCTGTTGCTGAGAACCTCGCTAAGTTGCCAAGGATGGCTTTGAACTTGCAATCCTTCCTGTCTCAGCCTCCCAAGTACTGGGATTACAAATGTGTGCTACCACATCTGGCTTTTCTTTTTTCTTTTTGGCACTGGGGATTGAACCCAGGAGCATTCTACCTCTGAACTATACCCCCAGCCCTTTTTTTTTATTATTATTTTTTCCTTTTTTTGACAGCACTAGGGATGGAACCCAGGGGCATTCTACCTCCAAGCTACACCCCCCACCCTATTTTATTCTTTTATTTGGAAACAGAGTCTCGCTAAGTAACTAAGGCTGGCCAAGAACCTGGGATCCTCCTGTCTCAGCCTCCCAAGTACTGGGATTACAGGTGTGCACCATCCTGCCTGGCTTTAGATGGTTTCTTGCATATTCCTAACTCAGCAGCAGCAGTGACTATATTTAAGTCTAAAGGGGCAATTGTCATATGCCCACTGCTGTTAAGGTTTTAACATATTTTAGCTTTTGTCATTAATGCCTCCCCCATTTTTTTTTCTGTTAAACTTTTGGCCTAGTCAGTCATTTAAAAGAAGCTAGAGACCTGATCATCTTAGTCAGGTGCAGTAGCACACACCTGTCATCCCAGGACTTGAGAGGCTGAGACAGGAGGATCACAGGTTTGAGGCCAACCTCAGCAACTTAGTGAGGCCCTATTTCCAAATAAAAAAATTAAATTAGGGCTGGGGACATAGCATGGAGGTGGACTGCCCCTGGGTTCAATCCCCAGTACCAAATAAAGTGATTACCTTGATCTAGTTTTGATCAGAACTCTCTTCAAGTATGTTGTTGTCTTCTAGATGTTAGACCCTACTCACCTGTGAGGTTATTTCTAGTGGATTGAGTATCTTCTCTGTAGCTTCTCTAAGTCCAATTAAAGGAGACTAGATTTTTTTTTTTTTTTTGGTACTGGGGATTTCGAGCTACATCCCTCGTCCTATTTTTTATCCTTTATTTTTTTTGGTACTAGGGATTGAACCCAGGGGCATTCTACATCTGAGCTATACCCCCAGCCCTATTTTTTATTCTTTATTTTGGAACAGGGTCTCACTAAGTTGCAGAGGGCCTCACTCAGTAGCTGAGGCTGGCTGCAAACCTGCGATCCTCCTGTCTCAGCCTCCCAAGTACTGGGATTTCAAGCGTGCACCACCACGCCCAGCTGAGACTGGATTTTTTGAGACCAGAGACTGTTTGTATCTTTGTAGTTTCTAGCACTAGGAACCATGTCTGGCACATGCCTGGTGCTCAGTAAATGGTTGGATCAAATATAAAATAGTGAAAAAGATGGGTTAGCCTCCTCTTTATTATTATTACTTTTATTTTTTTGTGATACTGGGGATGGAACTCAGGGGCATTCTACCTCCGAGCTATACTCCCAACCCTATTTTTAGTCTTTATTTTGAAACAGAGTCTCACTAAGTAGTGGAGGGCCTCACTAAATAGATGAGGCCGTCTGTGAACCTGCGACCCTCCTGTTTCAGCCTCCCAAGTACTGGGATTACAAGCGTGTGCCACCATGCCTGGCTTTATTTTTATTATTATTATTACTACTACTACTACTACTACTACTACTACTACTACTACTACTACTATTTGTGTGTGTGTGTGTGGTACTGGGGATTGCCCGGCTGGTTGGCTGGCTTTCTTTATTTTGCGGTACTAGGGATTGAACCCAGGGGCATTCTACCTCTGAACTACACCCCCAGCCCTGTTTTTCATTCTATATTTTGAAACAGGGTCTCATTAAGTTGTGGAGGGCCTCACTAAGTAGCTAAGGCTGGCCACAAACCTGTAATCCTCCTGTTCTCGGCTTTCCAAGTAGGAGGATTATAAGTGTGCACCACCAGCCAGGCAAGGTGGCGCATGCTTGTAATCCTTGTACTAAGGAGGATGAGATAGGAGGATCACAGGTTTGAGGACAGCTTTAACAAGTAATGAGACTCTTGTCAACCTAACAAGACCTTGTTTCCACATTAGACATAAAATTGGGCTGGGGGTATAACTTGAAGGTAGAATGCCTCTGGGTTCATTCCCCAGTACCCAAAACAAAACAAAACCAAAAAATAAGTGTGTACCACCATGCCCAGCTTTGCTCAGTTTATTTTTACTAATGATCATAATTTTTATTAATCATATTTTATATGGTGAGTATTCTTTTATGTGGATCAGTGTTTTTAATATAACATCTCTACAATATAGATATTATCTCCACTTTACAGAGGATGAAATAGACATGAAGGAGCCAAGTTACTTGCCAAGTTACACAGCTAGTAAGCCACAGAACCCAGAGTCAGACCCTGGCAGTCTAGCCTAGAGTCACCAAGCTAAAAAAGAGTCAATACAGTACAAAAAGGGAAAACCAGCTTGAACCTTTTTGTTGTGGTGGTGGTGGTACTAGGGATTGAACTCCAAAGGCCGCCTACTTTGAGCTACACCCCCAGCCCAATTTTATTTATTTGGAAACAGGGTCTCACTAGGTTGATGAGTTTTACTACTTGCTGAGGCTGTTCCTGAACCTGTGATCCTCCTGTCTCAGCCTCCCAAGTATTGGGATTACAGGCATGCACCACCATGCCTGGTGAGCTTGAACTTTTAACCATCTCTTCTGGGGAGTCATCCATAGAGCTAAATATTACTTTCAGATTGCCATTCTTTTGGTTTGTCAGTTTTCAACATGTGTCTGTTGACTCCTGCTGTCCTGTGGTATCATTCCATCTCTTCCCTCTCTTACTGCTACATTACCACTTTAGATGCTCTCTTAGTGTAATGAAAATAGCACTCTCATCCTGATGTTTTTGTTTCATAAACTAAAGACTGTTTCTTGTACTCTGCTCTGTATGATGATATTTCCAACTGAAAACAATGCTATGTTTGTATAGTTTTTAGTTCTGTTTTTCTTGTGGTTGCGAATTACCTCCTTCCTCCCACCCCCCAAACTATTGCCTTTATCATATCCTTATCTTTTTTAAAAACTGTGCTTCCATATTATCTGTGAGTCCCTTTCTTCACAGCGACCTCCCTCCTGGAAACCTCCATATTTGTGTAACTGACTGAGGCCCAGCTGCCATCCTGGGCTTCTTTTATCTCCTGCACTATACCCACTGTTTCCTGGATCACTTTTCTTGGTGTACTTCCTTGTTCTGATAGTTTAGAGCAACTTTGGAAATTGAATGTATAGATGATAGATAAACTGTGTTAATCTTTATATATCCAGGAAATGATTTCTTGGGGGCTTTGCGTGCAATTAAAAATGTATGGCTGAGCCTGGCATGGTGGCACTGTAATTCTGGTACTTGAGAGGCAAAGAAAAGAGAATCTCGACATTCGGGAGGCTGAGACCGGAGGATCCGGGTTCGCGGCCAGCCTCAGCTACCTAGTGAGGCACTCCGCAACTTAGTGAGACTCGGTTTCAAAATAAAGAATAAAAAAAAAATTGGGCTGGGGGTGTAGCTCGGAGGTAGAAAGCCCCTGAGTTCAATCCCTAGTACCGCAAAAAAAAAAAAAAAAAAAAAAAAAGAGAGAATCTCGAGTTTGAGGTCAGCCTCAGTAATTTAGTGAGGTCCCTAAGCAACTTGGTGAGACCCTGTTTCAAAGTAAAAAGATAGGGATAGGGGCGTAGCTCAGAGAGAGAATGCCCCTGGGTTCAACCTCAATTAGCAAAATAAATAAATACAAATATATAGTTGAGGT